>PVKZ01000593.1:0-55000 GCA_004027375.1 Macroglossus sobrinus
GAAGAGAGACTATATCAAGGTGGTTTTACTCCAGGAAGAACAAGTGGTCTGCTCTGCTCTCAGCATGAGGTCAGATACTCCATTCTTTTCTCTACTGGTTTGATAGTGTTTCCTTAAATTGGCCTGTCTTCATTTTTTAGAGAGGATAGAGAGGGCCAAACTTTGAGTGGTGTGGGCTTAGAATAAAAGGAGTGGAAGAGCCTATCTAGCCTGTCTTAGCTCTGTCTTGAGTCTACCTACCTAGGCCAGAAAGAAAGGTTCTGTGTGAACCAGTTTAGTTCACCAGGAGACAGTGCTATTATTTGGAGGAAAAGCTTCATAGTATCAAAATTGTACTTTTCCCTGACCCTTCACTCTGGGTGTATATTTCATTCAGGGATCATGTGGTAGGCCTAGGAGAGGTGTGGTGAGAAAAGTTTTGGGAATTCAAGTTCAGAGCTCCCAGCCATCATTCCAGACATACAAAAGGCTCTGTTGCAGCTGATGACCAAGAGGCCACCATGAAGACTCCATGGTCTCCTAAGAGAGCCATGGTTTGGGTCACTCTGCAGATGAAAACAACCCAGGTAAAAGGCTCTTTGGCTTAATTAAAAATCAAGCCTATGCAGATAGAGGACAATTCAGATGAGAATATTTTGGGGGCTCCTAGTTGTATACTCCATCTACTTAGCAAACTTCCTGTTCACTAAACCTATAAATATTGGTTTCTGGATAATGTCAGTCTGCTAAAAGCCCTAGCCAAGCCTGGATGAGGGATCTGGGTGTTCAACTCTGCCCTTGTCATCCTTCTCATACCAACTTGGGCCATACCCTAAACCAATTCATACAAGCAAACCACAGATAGCTCAATGAACCTCAAATCATATTTATCATAAGAGCTGCCATAAAGTTATCAATAAAATTCCAAAGCACAATTTTAAATAACCCATCATAAATTTCATTCAGCTTTTTTGAAGTACAGAGGAAATCAAGTTAAACATAAAAAAAGCATTCTTAGGATGCATCCCTACAGTGTCCTTTTCAAAGATTTGATCAAGATTTATTAAGTTTAAATTACATGGGAAGCACATAAGTGGATACTCTGATGGGTACAAAACAAGTAGCAAGTCTGGTCAACCTTGAGAGTATTTGCTCTTTTATAAAAACAATTAGACTTGGCACAAGTGTTTAAAATTCAGTTCTGACTTACATGACGTAAGGATCTAGATTTGTAGACAAATTAATAAGAAATTTAAGACTTAAAGAAAAACTTACGAAACTAGGGTGATAACTCCCTCAGGGTGTTTTGTAAAGGATAAAATAAAACTAATTGTGTGAAAGCAATTAGCATGGCATTGGCACATGGTGGGTCGTTGGTCAATATCGGCTGGTTGGATGGTTAGCTGGATGAGGCTTGCATGGATAAGCTTGCTCTGTAATTGGAAAACTAATAATACTATAAATAAAACATGGAGAAAATAACTTTAAATTATGCACAGACTATAATATAAACTTTATACTTATGTTATGGGTAAAAATAAGCAAATTTACTTGTAGAGCAAATTTGACCAAGCAACACTTTTGGGAGGGAGGAAGATGTCAATTGGATTTGAAAATATGGGCACAGTTTGGATCAGTGGAGAGAGAGTAACAAGCAGTGAACCACGATGAGTAAAGACGCAAACAAAACAGAAAGGGGATGTACAACAGCCAACATCCATATGCAAGCCTTCAGATGCCATCGTGAGTAGAACCAAACAAAATTAAAACTGTGTGTGAAACGTACGTACTACTTGGCCTCTAGCTATACCCTTAACTAAGCTCCATGCTTCATCACACCAGAAATGGCACATACTCAGATTCCCAGCATCAATCTCTCTGCCAGAAGCTCTCTAGAATTTCTGGCAGAGGAATAAGCCCTAAGATACAGTCAGAAGGCATCCACATACAGAGCATCTTCATTGACTGTGAGTCTTCTCACACCTGAACCTTTTGCATTCTCCAAAGGAAATATTGCTTTCTCCTTTCCAAAATAGGGAAACTCAATTCAGACAATGCTCCAAGTCAGGCAACAAAGAGAGTGTGGAGGCAAGCTGCCCTGCACTACTGCAATAGCACTCAGAAAACACCTCCCTTAGTGCACTGGTGTGATGGCTTGTTTTTTATGTTCAAGTGCCCCTGTGAGCTCATTGTGTGAGGAAGCGGGGGGGGGAGGTGTCTACCAAATTCTTGATAAATTTTAGTTATCAAGCTAGAGAATATATTTCCTACAGAAGAGAAAAAAATGTCCTCTGTTAGAAAGTAAGGCAGAAAAGATTTTACATTTTCAAGAGCACATTCAGAGAATTCTGTGCTAGATAGCATGCTAGGTACTCTGTCTATGTTATTTTCCTTGATTATTACCATTTTAGGAGGCTGGCAAATATATCCAAAATTTACAGTAGTGAAGCAGATTCCATTTAGAGAGATCACATCATGAAGCTGGGAAGTGGTACAATAAGGGTTTGGATGTAAATCTGTCTGACTCAAAAGCATATTCTGAATGTACTAAATGCTGAGACAGATTATGTGGCTGAATAAAAAGTAAATTACATCATAGAGTCCCTTGTCCACCATGTCTATGAAATTTGGAGCAGTGATTTGTGAGATATAAAAGGTAAATGAATAAATAAAAAAATATGTGCAAATTCTAGTGCAGAGAAGTATGGAGGATAAGAATTTGATATACACAAGAGGTTTGGTGAAAAGGTGAGATATCATTTCTTAGCATCATTATACTTCATCATTAATGTTTCACAGTCTCAAATTTTATATTTATTTGTAGCTTCATATTAAATACTATCACTTTTTGATATGAAAGTCATGTTGACAAAACACTATTGATTAAAGTTTCTAATTATCTGTCATCACAGCATGACCAGTGGCAAATGGAATGTATTTTCTTGTTTCTTCCAGCAAAAAAAAATGAGAGCTCCTTAATGCAAGACACAAACTTCTTCTGGTTCACTCAAGTGATCAGTAAAAACCTGCATGACTGGGCAATAAAATGGGTGGATGACATCACACAACCTTCCAGTAAAGCTAATTTTTTGTTGAGAAGACAATCAACCAGTGCCAGAAGTAAGCACTCCAGAATGGATCTGCAATGCAGACATCTTATAGAACAAATATTATTCTCTTCCTGTCTTTAATTTTGGTGCCAGATATGACTGGTTACATCTGCCCTTCATATGGTAGCAACTAAACAATCCTATTGAAATTCTATGTGAGTGTATTACTTACAGCAACACTAGCTGCTATAACAAACTCTTAAATTACCAATGGCCTAACACAAAAGAAATATATTTCTCATTCATACAACAGTCCAGTGCAGTCAGTCATAGTTGATCTGCAGCCTTCCACAAGGTGAATCAGGAATTCAGGCTTCTAATTTCTGTGGTTGCCCATCCTCTAAAGCCTCAGTGTTCCCTCAATCCAGCCAGTGGAAAAGGCATAACCACTTTTTAACCTCTTCAACATGTAAGTGGTAACTTAGGCTCAGTTCATGGCAAGAACCAGTCATAATGTCAATAGCGGCTAGTCAGCCACTTTCCAGTAAAATTTCCTTTCCTGGAAGAACTCAGACTTTTGGCAGGCATCGAGTCATCTTGCCACTGTTGTTTCTTCTAGCCACCAATATCCACTTGCCCCTTTTATCCACACATGTATAACTTCACCCACAACTTGGGTCTCACCTGTCTAGTATATAGTACAAGCACTCAGAATAAAGAGCAGCCGTTTCTATCCAGTTTTTAAGAAGCTCTTTATAGTATGGTAAGTCATGTACTAAAAAAAAAAAAGACCTGTGTGCCCCTCCATACACTCATAATATACATACACAGTGGTGATAAGGCAGAGACTAGAGAATCACAAAGAAAGGAAAAAACCTCCCATTTTCTGTCTGCTGAAGGGAAGTTCAGCACACACCAGTATTCTATTCTCTGATTTTTTTTTTCTGCCAGAGCTACAGCCTTAGAGACATTTATTTTTTCTTCCAAGTCACTACAGACAAAAGTTTTATACCTATTCAGTCCCTGTTAAAAGTATCCTGAAAATTTGCCACCCACACACCAAGCCAAACACATGGGCTTTTGTCTTCTTCTAATGGCAGCCACCCTCATCAGGGAGGACCTGAAAATAGGAACACTGCTGCTGCAGAAGAAGGCCTCTGTCCTCCTATTCCCAACAGAATTCTGAAAATGCCCCAAACTGGTATCAGACGAAAGTCATTCTAGAGATGGCATGTGTATTTAGCAGGCTAAGCAAAAAGCTTTGTAGAGTGGTTTTTATTAACTTCTTAGAAACAGAGAAGCAATGAAATGTATTCCTTCTTTCAATCTATGGTTTGATCATTTTAGAAGCAATCAAGGACTAATTAAAAACAAATGTGATCAATTTGGTACCAACTTGTCTGGGCTGTGTATGTCTACATTGCCCCTGAGAAGAGCCTGTATTTGCATCCCAACCATGGTCCTCTTTACAAACCATCTTCAGAGCCTGCAATACCTTCTTTTTATTTTCTTCATTGTGTCATAGCTTTGATATTAGGTCATTTCCAAAAACCCCATCAACCAAAGGTATCCATTACAATGTCCGGTGAGTTAAATAGATAACAGAATGCTACCATATGGGGTCCACAGTTTGGGGTATAATCCAACAGGGACACAAAAATAACCTGTGTATGAGAATCACATGTGGAACTTTATAAAGCCAAGTACCTCCAGTTAGGAATTTGGAGATAAGTACATTTATTTTTTTCATTTTGTGAACCCATCAATTGAAGAAACAAAGCCTTACTCATAAATTGGAAGCCTCTCCACACCATACAACTCTGTAGTATCTACATTACCCCACCCCTCCACCTTTGCCCAGAGTTACCTGTTCGTCACCTAGAATCTCTTTTTCCCATATGTGTCTTTATATTTCTTTATACTTGTACTACATGTTGATTGAAATGATATGTAACATTATTTCATATATTTTTGAGCCTTAAACAAATGATATGCTATATTCACTGCTATACAACTTCCTTTTTTCATTCGATCTTATATTTGTAAGATTTATCCATGTTGACAGACATAGCTTTAGCTCATTCATTTTTCACCTTTGTTTGGTGATTTACTATATGAATATAACAGTTTGTTTCTGTGTTCTGCTGTTGCACATTTAGTTTGTTTCTAATTTGTCACAATTACATATATATATATCTGCTATGACTATCTTTGTCTATGCTTCCTTATCCTATCTATCTATATCTATCTATCTATCTATATTCATATATATATAATTTTACAAGTATTCTGCTTGTCCACTCAAGGTCAATACTCCAGTGCAGGTGGTCTTAAAATGTGGTCTCTGGATCAGCAGCATTTACCACACCTAGGAAATTGTCAGAAATGCAAATTACGAGGCCTCACTCTAGACTTATTGAATCAGAAACTGGGGAAAAGGGAGTAGTTATCTATATTTTAACAAGATCCTGATCCTTGCTAATGTTTAAGCACTACAGTTCTAGTCTCCTATAATGATACTTCTTGCCTCGCATGTCTTGTAACCCAAATTAAAGTATCCAAAATATTCATGCAATGGCTGCAACATTAAAACAAATTCAGAAACTCCATGACTGCTTCAAAGCACTACATACATTTTAATGAAATAAACTAAGGTCTAGGGAGGAGCTTAGAAAATCATAAAGCATAATACAAATTAGTAATAGTCAATGTGGTAATTTTGTTTCAAAACATTGTTCTGTTACTTTCTAAGTCACTACTCATGTATCTAAAGACAATAGCCAAAGAACAGACATACAAGGGCATACATAGTCATTTCAGTCAAGTGTAAGTGCTTGAAAAACACTCAAGAGCATCTGAGGCATTAAATATATTTCTGAATAAGTTTCAGCATCGCCACCCATATGGCATGGAGTTGTTTCCCTCTGTATTTCATCGTGTGCTCTTGCTGCATGTGGCTGTCTGGACTGCTTACAATTCCATGCTCTTGGAACAAACAAACAAAAAGTCATATCTCAGGATTTGTTGTTAAAGCTTGGCAACTTTCTGGAAAAAGTTAAGAAAATGTGGTGAGAATTGCTCATCCACCAGGATCTGGGGGAAGGATATCACCCAGATTAATAGTGGAAGGTCAGCAAAAAATAGGCATAACCCAGCACCCAGTGGGCTTGGCATTTTCTCATCGCAGTTCAGGAACACAGTCGATGCGTTGGGTCTTGGGTGTACTTAGAGGTTCCCAGTGGACGGAGATGCATGGCTTTTGGTCATACAAATAGAACATGGATAGAGAAATCCAAGAATCACCAATAGTTTTCATCTGGGGTACAATCTGATCAAAGGACAGGGAGGGAACTGTCAAGAGTAAAGAATGTCTTGATTCTCATTAAGGAACTGGGACTGAGAATGAGAAGCCAGTGCAGCTCAAGTCCAAGGAGGGGTTATGAAGAAAATCAAGCACAGAGACTCCATTAGCAAAAGGGAGGTGGCATGACACTGGGCTAATGTGGATACCAGAAGGGCAGCCCTGAAACATCCTTCAAAGGATCAGAATTGCCTGAAAAATAACTCAAAGGCAAGTCCTTGGATGGCGAAATGGAACATGTAAGTATATATGGTCTCAATCAGGTTAGGGCCCAAGAAACAGGCAGGCAAAGGATAGGCTAAGTCTGTGTAGAAGCATTATTGAGCCCAGATGTAAGGAACTGTGGAAGGGAAAATGGGAGGAAGTCAACAGAAAGGAGAAGGAAAAATAAGAAATATTTAACCTACTGGCCTATGCCTCTGTTTCCCCAAGGGTTTGTTAACAAAATGGCCCAATCCTCTTTCTTGAGGGAATAAAGTGAGTAGAAGAGGAGCCTCCTTAATGTAGGTGGGCACTGTAGGGAGACAACCAGAGCCAGAGAACAAGTAAGGCAAGTTGTGTCATACTAGAAGTGTCAGGGTCAGAGCCAAGAGTGTAGCTCAGCTCATATTAAAACATTGAGCAAGGTAACTCTGGCCACCAGGGCCAGTGTTCACAAGGTGAGAGAGCTAAGTTCACCTGATGGAGCCAGATAGGATGGACAGTATCCTCCTGAGTCACACTCAATCAATAGGGAAGAATGAGCTTGGTGACGAAAATCTCGGGCTCAGAGAAATGAGGAGAATAGAATTCTGATAAGACAGATTCTGCCCTTGAGGCAAGCTGCAGCTCTCAAGTAATCAGACAAGTATTGGACCCAGAAAATTGGATACTGCTGAAGTTTGACAAGACTGGAAAGGCCAGGGCTTCTTTCACTGAGTCCTAAATAAACAGAAGTCTAACTTACAAAGCAAACTCTCACTCATTTGCAAATCTAATTTATGCAAAACCACCAGTGACCAGAGGGAGATTTTATTACCACTGGTAAATTGCTTTCTACTGTGACAACACTGGAATCTTTGGGCTGCTCCATGTTTGTTGAACTAAATCGAACCCACATTAGAAGCCAAATGTTCTCTGTGAACTTTCTGAGTGCCAGGCCATGTGCCCCAAGAACAAAAGTGAATCGGACCTAGTTCCCATGTCTGGAGGAGGCAAGCAAGGAGGAGAAGAGACAATGTATCAGTAGATCACTTCAGAGCCATGTGGTTAACCGGTAAACATTTATGTCAAGTGTGGAGTCTTTTTTCCCTCTCTAATAGAGCTTCTGATTCTGTAGTGATTTCACCAAAGGGTCAGACAGATATCTGAAAACAGGGCAATTACAAAAGGAATGTTTATTACTATATCAAAGTCTTAGAATAATACTATTTGCTTAACAACAAAACGAATTATTAAGGTGAGTACATGGTGGACTGGATTTAGTTAATGAAATACTAAGTGGACAATTGAACTACTGCATTTTTATCCTGAACCCTAGGCTAACTATATTATTTTTCTCTAATTTTTTCCCTCACTTAACACAGGAATTATCAGGATAGGCCTAAAAATGTGAATACTTTCTTTGTTAATGTAAAAAAAAAAAAGTTTAGTTCTGTTGAGTCACAACATTCTCTTTAGTGTAATTCTCTAAAACCACATTTAAACTAAACAATAGTTTTGTTTTTTATTAAGCCAAATGACTGTCCAATAAGTGACACCAATATATTTCCCACTTCCAGTGCCCATGTCTCCTGTAGATGAGACACAGTGGCAAGAACCAGACTGCTTATGTGTCTAACACCATTGGATAGAAAGTGACTCCTTAACTTCTGCTATCATTTTACTTATTAGTAAATAAGTACATTTAAAACCAGAGAGAGGTCCATGTAGAAATGACACACCGGCATATCATATTTCTGTGCGCTAAAGGTGGAATTACAATTTGGTTTCTCTGTCTGTGAAGAGTAATGTGACTCAGGCACAGGGTCTGCCCCAGGCAAAGGAAGTAGTCAAGCATAGACACTGGATCCATTTTCTGAAGCTGCTGTCACAAATTATCATAAACTGGGTGACTCAAAAATAACAGAAATTTATTCTCTCATAGTTCTGGAGGCCAGAAGTCCCATGTCAGTATCACTGAGCCAAAATCAAGGTGATTTGCTGCCTGCGGAAGTTCTACAAGAGAACCTGTTCCTGGCCTCTTCCAGTTCCCAGTGGCTGCCAGCATTCCTCAGCCTGTGGCCGCATCTCTCTAACCTCTGCCCCTAGCTTTTCCTCTGTGTTTCTTGAAACTCCCTCTGCCTCTCTCTTGTAAGGATAGTTGTGATGGCATCTAAAATCCAGCCACATAATCCAGGATGATCTCAAAATCCTAAATTTAATTGCATCTGCAAAGATCCTTTTTCCAAATAAGGTATTATTTATAGATTCCAAGGATTAGGGCCTGATACATGTGGGAGGCATCAGACATCATTTGGCTCACCTCACCAGCTCCCCATGAGGTTAAGCTAACGTTGGGACTTCACCAGAAATTAACCCAGACTTGGCTTCTTCCTTTTCCCTACCAGCTTCCGTGCCTCCCTGATTAGTTTCCCCTGGAAGCATTTCTTCCATCAACCACTTCCCTGTCTAGTCTTGGGCAACCTGACCAATGATGGTAAGGTAGCAAAGGAAGAGAATGATAATACATTTAAGTTGTGTTGTTTGAAGCCACGATATTCAGTCATTTGTTATAGTAGCAATTGGGAACTAACACACCTAGAGTATAATTTAGTCCACAGTTTGTTCCTCCTCAAGGTATTGACTAGGGGCAGCTGTGGGAGAGTATAACTCCCCAGATACTTTTTGGTCTGGTGCATCAGGGTGAAGGAAGTAAACAGGAGAGAAGCATGTAAAACCTAGAAAAAGACACGTGCAGCCAAAAAAGGGAAGCTAGGCAGAACACGGATCTTGACTGCAGGTGCAATTAATTCTTATCCTTCATCTCAGACTGAGGAAGCTCAGCTCTTCAGGACTCAGCCTGTGAATCCCTCAGCACCAGAACCCTCATTTCTGGTATCTGGGTTCTTTATGACAAAGTATTTATCTCTCTAGAGCCAGCCTCCTATCTCTCCAGACTGCCCTGTTTCAGGAGCAAGAATTAATTGGGTTGGTGCCCATGTTGGTTTTCTAAGACTGCTGTAGCAAAGTACCATAAACTGTATGGCTTAAGCAAGAGAAATGCATTCCCCACTGTTCCAAAGGTTAGAAGTTTGAGATCAAGGTGTCAGCAGGGTTGGTTCCTTCTGAGAACTGTGAGGAAGAATCTGTTCCATGATTCTCCTCTAGCTTCTGTGGTTTGCTGGCAATCTTGGGTGTTCCTTGTCTTGTAGATCGCTGCCTTCATCTTCATATGGTAGTGTCTACATGTGTGCCCGTGTGTGTGCACATATGTGTGCATGGCCAAATTTTTCCTTTATTTAGGGCCCCAATCCAATATGGACTGAAGCCCACCATACTCTAGTATGGCCTCATCTTCACTACATTTGCAGCAACACTATTCCTAAATAAGGTCACATCTGAGCTACTAGAGGTGAGGACTTTAACATATGAATTTGAGGAGGACACAATCCAACCAGAACAATGCCCAAGGGCCCACCACCTTCTTACAGATTTCTCTGATGCTAACTGTCTGCCTCAATTTCTGTCCTTTTTCTGCTCCTAAACATGCTCTGCCTATCTTCCTGACATGGGCAGCCCTGGCATGTAGTGTTGAGTACAGAAATATGAACTGCTCCCTTGGGCTACCATCTACTGATTATCATCTGGCCTTTTCTCACTGCTGACCTGGAGTTCTTCCCAGCATTTGCAGCTATCATGCTGGTACATTCAATACCAGTGTAGACATTCAATAGACAGTCATTGAATTAGCTAATTGATTGGTTACTGTCTAACAGGTGAATGTACTCAGGCTACTCAAGTTTATGCATGTAAGACATACTCAGCCATATCTTCAGACATGACATTATCTAATAGTGAGCTATCGAAGAAATGACTAAGAATCCATAATTCTATAACTCCTGCGGTGTAGGCTCAGGTTATACATGGCAGCAAAGGAAGAGAAGCACACAGCTTTCTGATAAGTCAATAAAGAAGATCACTCACAGTCCCCAACTGCTATCAAAAACTGTTAAGAACAAAAGACTATCTTTTTGTGGCTTCAAAGTCTTAGAAAGTCAATGTGATAGAACTTGAACCAGGAAAGCTAGCAAGTAATCCTGTTAAGTATAGTTTTCTCAAGATATTCAGATTAAGTTCAGTTCTATAGGTGCCTAAATCTGCATGTCTAACTGCTCCCCTCCCTTCCCTGTCCTTCTCTCTTTTTTTCAAGGTGTTTATGCTCATCACCTTCATCTTCCAACTCTAATTCAACATCATCACAAGCATCCCAGAAATTCTAACTTCAACACAGAAGAAACAAGATCACTATTCATTTTTGAGGTGTTAACATACACAAAAGCCCATAAGCAAATCAAAGAAAGAAAAGTAGGAAATACTTTCATTTTCTACTCCTCTAAAAATGTATTATTTCTTTTCTTATACTTCTTTTATTAAATGCTGTATACATAAATACTGTATACATTTATGTCAAAGTTATAAAGAAAGTCTCTAACAAATGTGAAGTTCCAAAAACCCAGATTGAAACAATTTCAGTGACTCAAAACTAGTATTGCATTGGATTCCATTGCTGATTTTTCTCAAGAATAATTTAACTCAAGGAAAATACCTAAAAGAAAATATCCCACACCTGCTCACTTGTGCTGGTAGATTTAAGTCAGCCCAAGTTTACATTTCATTAGTTATAGCTGGCAGGATAAACTCCTCATTCCCCCAATTGTCTTAGATCCTTCTTGCTTAATTTGTATTTTATACCAATTAATACCCTAATACCTTGAACACTGTCTTCTATTTTCAACTTTAGGTTCACTCTTTATATTTATTGATTTGCTCATGGGAGTTTTAACCAAAAGAACATTTGACTTAAACTCAATTATCTAGAAGTTTCCAAAATTCTATGATTTTATCAATTCCAAATATCAGAAATCTTTACAGGGCTCACCCTTCTGTCTGTTTTGTCTGTGAGACCTGAGCCTCCTGCCTGGCTTGCTTAACTCTCATGACAGCTAAGCCCAGACCCACTCAAGAGGGAATCAGGAAATGCCTATATCTTCTAAAACTGTCCTGTGCCATCCCCACATGGGTGGTGATTTACAAACAAACAAACAAAAAGTTTAAAAACAAAACCCAAGGGAGGGGTATTTTAACCTTATCTGACATGGGAGTGATGTAGGGGGCAGGGCACACAAATAAAAATAAATATTGAGTATGTTATTTCTAAATAGTGAGTTACTCATATGCTAAGCATGAAATTAGTTTTCTTTCTTTAAAGCTCTTCAAAAATCTGCATAGTAAATACCCTACTGTTAATAGGGGTGCTAGGTATATAAACAGGTCATTAGAACACAGAGGGTAAAGGGGATAACCACAGGCACTCAACAGGGTACAGAGAGGAGGCATCTCACCGTCCTAGGGTAGAAGAAGTGCAGAAGGTCCAGGGATGTCTTTCCGGAGGAAGTGACATTAAATCTGAGTCATAGAAAAAGAATAATATCTTGTCCTTTGTTCCATTTTTTTAAAAAGCTTTCACCTGATATGGCTTAGGAAAACTTAGGAAACTTCCTGTGGTGGTTACTATTCTGTGTCAGTGTGGCTAGGTTTCTGGTGTCCAGTTATTTGGTGAAACAACAGCCTGGATGTTGCTATGAAGGTATTTTTTAGATATTACTAACATTTAAATTAGTAGACTTTGATTAAAGCAGATTATCCTACATAACATAGGTGGGCTTCATTCAGTCAATTGAAGGCCTTAAGAGCAAGAAATGAGGTTCCTCAAAGTAGAGAGATTCTGCCTCAACACTACAACATAGAAACACTACCTGAGTTTCTAGCCTGCTACCCTGCAGAATTCAGACTCAAGAATGCAACATCAAATCCTATCCAAGTCTCAAGCCTACTAGTTTGCCCTATAGATTTTGGACTTGTGAGTCCCACAAATACATGAGTTAATTCCTTAAGATAGATATATAGATGAATGACAGATGGGAAAGATAGATAGATAGATAGATAGATAGATAGATAGATAGATAGATAGATGATAGATAGATAGATAGATGATAGATAAATGGTAGAACTCCTCTTGGTCCTGGTTCTCTGAAGAATCCTAACTAATACACCTTTTAAATAACAAATCTCTAGGGTGAGTGGGTTTTGGCAGAGCTAATTCAAGACTAGCAACAGCCACTCTACTGTGAGGCAGGGTAAGGGGGCAGGTGAAAAATTCACAATGGCAGGACTTCTGTGAGGTAGCTGCACAATCACCAAAGGAATTACTTCTTGGAAAACTTAAAAGGCCTTCCCTGAAAGAGCAAGAAATCCGCTGAGGCTGGTTTCTGGGGAACCCAGAGATGTGCTGCGAAATGCCAACACCACTAGGAAGGCGATCAAAGGCAGAGCCCCTGAGACTTTCCCTCATTCAATGGTTTGAGTGAGCCCCAGGGACTTGGAACTCTAGTGAGAAAGGATGGTGGGAAGAGGGAGGAGAAGTCACACAGTCTTCATATGGAGCAAGAAAAGTTCCCACTGTGAGGAGGTGAGTCTCTCTGAATTTTTACACATTGCCCCTGCTATCCTCTGCCCCAAGATAGAATCTGAATCACTTATTTCTGCAAGCCTCTGTGTGGTCTCCCATGGTTCTCTTGCCACGCTCTCATCTTTCCTCTAAACTGAATGATTGTTTGATTAGAGCCTACCTGTGCCATTGGATGTTCCTGGTTTGGGGGCTTAATTCTTAAAAGGAGGCTGAGACACAGGGTTCCAGACCCTCAGAAGGACCTCTCGGAACACTTGAGAATTGACTCAGACTTCCGAGAAATGCTGTATAAAGTCAGGAGCTATTCATGAGAGGAGCTCACAAGATGGAGAAATTATGCTTTGAAAGAAGCTTTAATGCAGGTGGTTGAAAATGGGGTAAAGAATACATCTTAAGGGTACAATTGGCAGCATGGGAAGGGAAAAGGTGGGGGCAAAGAGAAGACTCTCCTGCTAGATCATAGAATACAAGTCAGGAGGTTGTTGAAAATACATGCAGCATAAAACAAGGACTCTGTCTTAGTTTTTCTCTTCTTCATGAGCCCACATTCATTCTGAATCTCTCTCCCTGACACTCACCTTATACCTGATTCTAGTCACTCTCAGTGTGACCATGCTGACCACCCCCAGGCTGTAGCCTCACTGTAATGGCCCAGCTCCAACCTCAGCTTATCTTAATAAAAACCTTGGTTCTTCACACTGTTGGTTGGCCTCAGTCTTCCTTCAAAATGCCCCTCTTGGTTTGACTTGGCCCCATGACCAGCCCTACCCCAGTCTACCCATGAGTGAGGATCAGGCCTCTAGGACATTGTCCCTGCCCCCCCACCACTGTTGCCTGACTTCTCTACTGGACAATTTCTCCCAAGTCACCACCATCAACAGTTGTCATTGCACATTCTAAATGCTCATTATCCGCAGTTTTAATAGAGATGCAAATCCAGATTATAAAAAGCAGTTTTAAAAATAGAACATCTTTGCCAGTAGAATAAAGTAGCAGCGTGCGCGCGCGCACACAGAGACACAGACACACAGACACACACACACACACACACACACACACACACACTCACACAGTTTGTCAAATAAAGCCTCATCCTCCAAGTTGTGAATCATACTGTCCACTTTTCTGTGGTGCCACTTTTCTGTGACAGTATGACAGGGTCAGTGAATCAGGCTGCTACAAGCCTGTGAGAAAGTGCGGCTTCACAGGATGAATTAAATGGTCATTTCCACCTGTCACTAATTTCCCTTGCTGGGTGAGCAACAGCTCTATTAATCGGGAAAGACCTTGACTGGTACAGCTTCTCTATCTTCAGATTCAGATGTGCCCAGGGTGGCTTGTGGAGCGCGACAGGGGAGCTGGGCCTGCCAGCCTGCTGGCGGTTGTGGCAGTGGGTCAGCAAATCTGATTATACTGCTGCTCTGTCCAGAGTGTCTAGCTCTGTATTTTTTTTCTCCCTCTCCCTAAAGAGTGGTGTGATTACTTTATGCCAAACCACTCAAGGATAATTCATACTGTCAGGCAACCCTTGTGTTTGCCCATTATCCGACAGTTTGGGCTCACTTCATATTCCAGAGTGGCATGATATAATGTAATGCGATTTGAAATACTGTAAAGCAATAAGCAAAGTAACACAGTTTGACATCTTGACTCTCAGAGGAGGCATGCACATACTGGCTACACTGCACTTCCACTTTCCCAGTACCTGCTACTTGATATTATTTGACTTTTTAAAGCATTATCTGTTTTTAAATACAATTAGAAGAGTGAGGCATTGGCAAAAGGAAATTTGTCATGCTTGAAAAGGTCAATGGTTTATCCATCCTACATAGAAGCTCTCCAGTGAGGGCACCCTGTGCTCTTACGTATGACATACCATAAACTGAATAGTCAGTGCCCACTCCTTGACAAATGATGAGATGGTGCTAGCTAGCTTATGAGAGCCATGAAGTTCTTTGTATATCACACCCAACCAACAAATCACACCTATTTATTGTGCACCTACTATGTGTAAGGCTTATGGTGGGATCTACCAGCCCGCTCAGAGCCAATGCTGTTTAAAGATTCTAGAATGTGCTAGATCAAAACATCAGGCTTGCTTGCCCAACTGGTTTGTTTGTTCTTCACGTGTACCAAAAGCAAGGGTTTGCGCCAAACAGGAAGTGGCCTCAGCAGCCCAAAGTTCTGAAAAGCCAAGAAATCTGCCTCAGCATTGAGGCCCAGATTTGGCACAGAGCCCATTGTAAAGCAAGAAACGAATTCTTGAAAAAAAAAATGCCCACAATCTCTTCTCAAACCATTACCCAATCCATCTTTTCTTTCACTGCAAACATTTTAGAACAAGTTTCTACTTGCTGAATCCATTTTCTTACCTCCTGTGCTCACACCAGCCCACTGCAACCCCACTCCCCACCCACTCATTCCAGGGAGTTTCTAAGTCCTCCACCTTCCCTCTGCATGTGACCTCTGAGCTGCTCTTGAGATGCAGACCATCTCATCTTTTGTAACATGGCCCCTTCCCACAGCCTACCTCTGTTTCCTCCTCCCCACCTTGCAGACTGCTTGTTCTGGGTCTCCTTTGGGGCTTGTTCATCCTCTCCCAAAGTTCTATGTTTGGTTCCCTTCTCTTTCTGCTCCACACTTTCTACTAGGGTAAGCATGTCTGCCTCCCCCTTGACATAAGCTGCCACATTTGCATTTGACTCCCAGATCCTCACTCTTAACACAGCCCCGATTCCCAGTTCCCAGTCTTGGAGTTCCAGTTGCCTGCTAGCGATCTGATACTCCTCTCCTAATTGATGTAAATGTCAGAGGCCACCAATGTTCAGCTTGGGGCTGCTCATGTCATTTCAGCTCTCCTGATCCAACTCTTTGATTGAGTTCCTTTAGTATGTCAAACTCTTTCCTACTTTTCAACTTCATGCTCCCTCCTCCTGAAATATTCTCCCCCAAATCTTCACATCCTGTTCTCAGATATCACCTCCTCAGAAAGGTCTTCCCTTCTCAAAGAGGTTGCACAGCTTCCCACATTTATTCTAGCTCATCAGTAATATTTTTATTTATATACTTATTGTCCATCTCAATTGTGCCATTTCTAGAATGTAAACTGCATGAGGGTGGGTGCTTATCTTTCTTATAGATTGATTTATTCCAAGCACCTACTAGGGAATAATAGTAAGTGCTCAGTAAATACAGTAAATGAGTGATTGCTAAAGATACCCAAAATTTTATATTTAGCGCAGACCTCATCTGTGTGAGCTCCAAACTGATATGCCCAATGGCCTACTTAGCATTGCTTCTTGATGCCAAGATAACAAGTTAAATCAAACATATGTCTAAATCTATATTCTCAATTGTCTCTTGTTCCTTCTCTACCTTCATCACGGTAAATGAATGGTGCCAGTTACTTATTGGTCATGACAGAAACCTGGGAGTCATCCTTGATTCTTCCCTCTTCCTCACTTCTGCCCATATCTACTTCATGATGAAGTCCTGTAGTACCACCTTCAAAATGTATCTAAAACCTTCTCTTTAACTTCACTCTACACAATCTTCCTTGTTAGCTATCATTATCTCTAGAGGGAATGCAGTGTCCCTGATTGCACTTTTCCTCCACATAGCACACAATTTTCTGTTAGAATTTAATTCTGGTGATGTCATTCTTAAATACTTTCATTTGCACACCACTCTCATGCATCCTATAAACTCCAGCATATTATGAACTTAAGTCTTCTTTCCTAGCTTCATCCCATGTTCTTCATCAATTAGTCATCTTCCGCACTGATCTCTTTCTACTTCTTGGGACACTCAGAGCCTTTATACCTACTAGTCTGTCTGCCTGGAAGGCTGTTTCCTCTTCTCCAAAGGGCTACTCACTTTTCACCTTCTCAGTTCAGTAAGTTGGTTCTCCCTCCACTGCCATCATTCTTTTTTTTTTTCCCTATTCCCTGTTTGTTTTCTCAAGATACCACATAACTTTCTCCTCCACTAAATGCTAAGCTCCACAATCACAATTTTTTAAGTCTGTTTTATTCTACAATGTATACCTAATTCCTGGTGTAATTTACAAGGTGTGTTAAATATTTATTGAAGCACAGGAAAGAAGACAGTCTGGAAGGAATAAAGGAAGGGTGGGAAAAAGGACAGAAGAAAGGAAGGGATGAAGGAAGAAGGGAAGAGAAAAGAGAGGGAGGGAGAAAGGAAGGAAGGAAGTAGTTTCACAAGTACTTTTAAACCGAATGAAAAACTTTATCTTTCCCATCATCATACGACCCATGAGGCATCCTGAATCCCCTATCAGTTGATGGCATCATCATTCATCATGTTGTTCAGGTTATATATCACAGAATCATTTTTATTTCATCTCTCATCTCCTCTGTCTAGTCAACTACCAAAAGTTATCATCTCCACCTCTGAAACACATCTCAAATTATCCCCTTTCTTCATTCACACTGCTTAGTAAGTTGGTTACAGTTTTTAATGATGTTACATCTGAAACACAATATGAGCTTCCTGGATGGTTCCTGCTTCCGACCTTCTCTCCTACCAGTATTCAAATTCTAACATAGAGATGTGATGTAACTTTTCTTTAAAAATCTTCAGTGGATCCCCATTGACTGCAGAATTCTTTGTTGTGGCATTCAGAGCGCTATATTAAATATTAAAATCTATCTATATACTGTATTTTTTGTCTTATCTCTAAGGGATGCTAGAAACTCTCTCACCCTCCATTCTCACAGGTGCCTTATATCTTAATCTTATACATGCTGCCAACCTTTGTATTACTAACTCTTTAGCCTAAAATTCAATTTAAACTCTTTTCCTATCTGCAGGACTCTAACTCATATCAAACCTGGTTATCTCATAAATTAAGGCAATGTCATCTTACATAACTAAGTAAAAATTAAACATTTTTACATAAACTTTAAATCAATTATTGAACTTCTTATGTTTTATAATATGTGAGCAACTAACCTGTCTCTACAATGAGTACCTTGTTTTTGAGCCTTTACACTTGCCCTATAAAATGGATATTATCATATCTCTAATTTTACAGAGTAAGAAACCAAGCTTAAATAAATGAAATTAATTTACCCAAGTCACCCAGTTAGCAAATAGGAGAGCTAGAAAACCAATTCAGGTGAGTCTGACTCCAGAGCCTTTTGTTTAAAGCACTATTTAGCACCCTCAAAAGATGGAGGTCCCATCTGATTTATCTTTAATGCTCAATATCTAGGCTACAGTAGACAATCAATAAATGTTTGTGGACTGAAGGAGAGAGAGTGGAATATCATCAGGCTTCCCAAGGTTCACAAGGGAAACGAGAGGACTCCTTTGTAATTTGGCTGAAGTAACTATTCAGTCAACATTGAATCAAATGTGAATTGAATTGAGTTACCTCAAGTAATAGAGCTAGATATGTCTTCTGAATTAGAGACAGAAAACTCCCTTCTGTATGACTTTGCAACTTATCACTGTCAGAAAGACTGAATAGAGAGAGCTAGGGCTGAGTTGGCATACACATAAGACTCTGAAAAATAATCAATTGAATTCAAACTATCATACATCATGGATGTTTAGAACCAGAAAGGACCTGGGAGATCATCTGCTTCTCTTTCTTCATTTCACAGAAGAAGAAAATAAGGCACAGCAGGAAATGTAGCATCTCCCAAGTCACCCAGGTTAGTGGGCCATTAGAGCTAGGAGCACACTAGAACTAGCTTTATTCTCTTCAATAGACTAGCCCATTGCTTGCCAGAATGCAGCCTTCCATTGCCAAAATGCCAGCCCACATTATTCTCTTTCTTCCTAGATAATTTTTAGATAAATATTCAATCTTTTTACTGACATACATTAATTTAGAATTTCTACCTATTCTTTAGTTAATGGTTATATTGTTTTTTTTTTTTGAAGGATTATCTGCTTAAAGTTTTACTTAAATTTGGGGTGGTGGAAAGGTAATTTATAACATCAGCCAGCAAATAAAAGCCATATGTTTATAGAACTTCCACTTTCAGGTATGAAATGTGACCCTTCTAGCCATCAGCTCAGCAAACCATAATAGGCTCTCATTGTTAAACTAGGTAAGACCAAATCAAACCCAGGGTAAAAGGGACAAGGTTCAGCTGGCAAGAATATGCTGAAATTCCATATCAGCTAGGATGCTCTCAGTTGCAATTCACATGAAACACTGCTCAAACAATAAAGGGAATGTATATCAGCTCATACAATGGAAAAGTCCACAGGGAGACCTGGCATCAAGTGAGGTTTTCTCTAGCAGTACAAATGGAACATTTATGACTCATATTTACTCAATTTGCAACTTACAAAGGTGAAAAAAGCATAGGTCGGCATCCTCCAAAAGTTTACTGTCTATTGAGGGAAACAGATCTCTTATGGTCATCTTTTAAAAACAGTAATCTGTGCGTGCTGAATCCACATCTTCACCATCTATTCAGCCCATGGCCCATTATAAGTACATAATGAGAGATGTACACAGAATACTTGAGAGACTAGAAAGGGATACTTCTCCAAATTGAACATGGCACTCAGGTTTCCTCCTTAGAGAAGCCAGGAGATACATCTGAATTCTTAAAGAATTAGTTAAAATTAGTCTGGGAAGTAAAGCTGAAGAGGAACTAGTAAGCACAAGGACAAAGATGTTTTATTTGTGGATCATGGTAGGGATAGATAACAATTCAGAAAGGAGAAGGAAAGAGACCAAGGAGTAGGTAGCCCCAGTAACAAAAGACCTTTCACACGAGATGGAGAGACACCAAGCAGATGAGGGCCACAATTTAAGGAATCAAAACAAATGTATATTGGAGGTTTTTAGCATACAGGACATTGTAGTGGAGGTAGTCACACAGGTAGAGTTTATCAAATGAGAAAAAAAAGATGGAAATGGGCTGATCCCTGAAGAAAGCCATATTTAAGAGATAGGGATAGAAGGGGGCCCATGAAGGAGATTAAAAAAAAAAAAACAAATATAAGTAAGACTTAGTTGTCACAGAAGATAGAAAGATTCTTATCCATGAACACTTTCCCTGAAATAATATTCAGAAATGCATTTGTCAATAAGTACTTTTTTATAGAAAAAAGGATTCAAAGATTACATAAGAAACTCAAAGGTATCGGTGACCCAAAATTGATTAAAAATCACTGGCAAGAAAAAAAACACAAAAACAAACAAACAAATTAAAAAACACTTCAAAAAGGAAGGCAAGACAAATAATTTTAACCCCTCAGAGGCCCAGTTATATGAAAGGGAGAACACTGCGAAAGATTCAGTGGTCATTAGTGGCCTTAAAAAGGCTTGTGTCAATAGTGGGGAAAATAAGAGAGTGAGGTCCTGCTTTAATAGGCTGAAAAGTGGATGAGAAGGAAGTCAGTGGAGGCGGCATGTCCAGACCATGTTTCGAGAAGTCTGGCAATAAGAAAGAGGTGAGAGACTGAGACAGTAACTAGCAGTAAATGTTGTAGTCAAGAGGGTGATTTTTAGAATGTAGGAGAGTCAATCATGTTTATGGCTTAAGGGAAGGAATCAGCGAAGTAAATACTGGAAGAATAAATCAGAGGCATTTTTGTAGGTCCAGAACTCTAATGAAATCTTTCTCAGCCTAAAAAGTATGGGTTTCCAGGTTTGTCTTTTGGTAGAAAGCTTTCCATAGCTACAGTTAACATCAATCATCTTCAAACTCACTTAAAGACAGGATGATAAATGAGGTAGGATCCTTCCCACATGTTAATTTTTATCCTTTGTCCCCCAAAGTCTCTTGCTATTGTAAAGGCCCACTTGAGAAATCTGTTTGCAATTCCCTAACATTATCCCTCCTCTTATACCAAAGAAACGTGTTATTGAATATTGAAGATACAGTGTTGTGCTGAGACTTGAGGGAGGCATAGGTCCTATTTTTCTTTAAGATATATAGACAAGATGTTAGTCTATGTTGAAAAGTTTTAAATTTTCTTCTTGATACCACAAAATAAAGTATTTGTCAAACACTAAATTTGGTACCATGTTTGTATTAGCTATTTCTACAATAAAGCTGCACAACAACCACCCAAAAATTCAGTAACTTTCAACAATAAATATTTATCCTCATACTTAGGATTCTGTGGGTTGACTATGAAACCTCTGATTTTGGCTCAACTCAAGCAGGTGGTTCTGCCCCAGGCTACAGTTTGGGTTGATGTCTGCTCAATACGTGTTCTTTCTGGGATCCAGGCTAAAGGGGCAGCAGCTACCTGTGGAAAATCCTTCTAAAACATGTCACCAGAGCACAGGTATAAGCAAAAACATGCAAGGCCTCTTAAGGCCTTGGTCTAAAACTGACCCATTGTAAATTTTGCCTACATTCCATTAACCAAAGCAAGTCACATGGCCAAACCTAACAGTAATAATGCAGGGAAAATATTCCACCCTCTCTCTGGTGGGAGCTATTGTAAAGACAAATGGCAAAGGCCATGAGTGTCTAACTCTAATACAAGGAGAAGTGAATAATTGTGAACAATGATTCAATCTATCATAGTGTAAACAGTGATCTGGGAAGAAAGAATAGACAAGATTTCCATGCATGTTAAAGATTGCATTTTGCCTTTTTCAACACCCAGCATTCAGTGGAGTTAAGCACTGCAATTACACACTCACACACAGACCCAGACACAGATGTACACACATGCAAATGCATGCCCTTAATGTTATTCAATTCTACTTCCCAGAATGAATGTACCATCATGGAGGCCATTTTTTGAGGCAGTGGTATGGTTAAGGGAAAGAGCCCTGTGCTAGACATCAGAAAAGCTGGGTTCTAGTCCTCTTTCTGCCCCTAGTTAATACAATTTGGGCTTAAAATAGAAAAAGCATTAGTGAGTCAAGAGATTGAGCTTCCCATGGCTAAGATGAGGGGTAAATAAGAAACACTTCCCAGCAGAAGTTACACTGACAGTCAAGAGTCTGACCCACTAACCACTTGGGTACTCTAGACTTTGAGTTTAATAAAATAATTATCTCTCCAAAAATAGCAGAAAGACTTGGATCTGTGATTTTGCTCTCAGTGTATGTACATGGAGAAAATATCAACAATAGATTTTGCACCCACAACCAGACTCTCTGGAGAAAGTAACACTAATGCTAACAGGCCCCAAGGAGCAGAAACATCTTCTAGCCCACACTGTTGGATATAGCAGAACCAGACAAATGTAAACAATATTCACGTGGGTCTTTGGGGAACATTTTACTTGCAGGTAGGAGCAAACCAAAGTGCTCCAAGCAGAGTAAAGAGATCATAGCAGATCACAAGACTCAGCTGAAACTTTCCTGACCATTTCATCCATGTTTTCTAGGAAAATCTAGATTTTTCTCTTCTGGAGTGTGCTGCACCCACTTTCAGTCTATAGCAGAACTTCTTTGCCTAGTTGCCTGAGCACCTGACATCCTACATATAGGCTATTGGTGTGTCAGGATATTGACCCCTTAATTCCTCCTGGCAGTTGGGGAGGAGCTGGGATTCACATTGCCTCCAGACTCATTGCCTCTGTTTCCTTTAGTGCACCATGCAATATCATCAATTTCCATGTGTGCCCAAACATGAAGGTTGAGAAGCACTCAAAAAGGTTAAGAACTTCAAAGGGATATCCTAATATTTGCTGAAGAACTAGTAGAATTCTCAACCTGGGTTCCAAGAAAGAATCAGGCCCTAAGGCATCCATTGTATGCAATAAATTAGACTCTCTTCTGATCATCTAGAAATATACTACTTATATTCTACTCTTTGAATAATTGAGAAATAGTCATTCCAATAGTTTCTGTGTTCTACAGTTCTGATTAGGGTCCCAGTTAACAATAACTGCATGACTTCTTATGGTTCATTTCAATTGATTCTGACTCAGGTTTGTTTTGTTTTGTTTTTTAAGAAAAAAATAGCTGTTTGTCAATTAGATCAAATATCTAAACAAAATAAACATCACACAAATATAGTTCTACACGGGACTGCATAGCTTGACTTTTTTTTGTAGATACTTTCATTTATCTGAAATGGGCAGATGAGACTCTTTAATTTTTACAAATAAAAAGAAATGGGGTGGGGGAGAGTTCCAAGAGGGGCAGTGGCTCATCACATCACAGTGGTTACTTAGAGATGGAACTGGAACTAGGGTCTCTTGACTCCTGATGAAGTACTCTCTCCCTGCTCTGTTCTTTTTCTGTCAAAAACATGTTTGCTGATTATTTTCCATTAAATGCATCATTCACATTCACTCTCCAGAGAGCACTTTTGAAGCATCCTCATTCTTTTACCCAATCACTTAACATGGTTGTTCTGTGAAATCTGTGGTTTAGAAACCTTCTTGTTGCTCCTAATTATTCCCCTTCTTGGATTCCTTAGGATGTGTGCACCTGATAATCAAGAGTTATTCATTGGAAGTCTTCATTACATTTGATGTGGATAATACAAATTTTACTCATGAAATGCTACTCAGGGTCTCGTTTTTGAATGAAGACATTGATTTACTTACATTTTCAGAACACACACAATAGACGGAGAATTAAAATAATGGACAACAACTAATAGAAAACAGGTGTGACTCTGAAACTTAAATGATACATTCTCCAGTCTTGGAGCAATGCTGGGAGAAGAATGTTTACCATATAACAATGGAGACAGCAAAAATAAAATGAAATAAACAATAAATTCTCATTGACTGAGTATAGCTTCCCGGCTGGAGCCTATTTTAACAGCTAGCAGTGCAACCAAAAATGAACACACAAAGACTGCTAAACAAGGTTGGTTTTATTTCCCTGAGAGACTGGGAAGAAGATGGCAAGAGTGTAATTTAATTTTTGTAAAATGTTTTCTAAACAAGTTCAGGGGCTGTATCATTTAGGTTGACAAATTGAATACCAGGTCTGACGTTCTTGTAATAAGGTGTATGCCCTGACTTCATAAGAGAAACTCATCACTCAAATCCACAGCTGAGAAGGCAACAATATTTCAGGGATACACAAAGCACTAAAGGCCAAACCTTCAGGCAGTTCCCGATGCATGACATGTGAAGAACTAAGGATTTAATTTGCTTACCTTTAGCATTCAGAAGTTGGAAGTGGTAAGGGCTTCCATGAGAGGTTATTTTAGCACCCTGTGCCCACTCATGCTGTAACAGTGAATTAGTTCCACCAGGCAGTTTTGGCTGAATGGCCATCATGGTTGAAGAACCTCTTTCCTCTAGTTCCAAGTTCTCAATTACACTGCCAAATTGGCCTAATTCCATTCTTGGTGCATTTCTACAGATCTCATTGTATAGCTGAATTGAAATTGTTGAGGGGAACTGAGCCTGAGCTGGGACAAAGATTAGTTTCTCTTTCTTTTTTCTTTTTTCTTTTTTTAAAGACTAATCACCTAGAATATCCAGGCATTGCTATAGACTAACTGTTTGTATGCCCCCCAAAATGAATATGTTGAAACCTAATCCCAAGTGTTGTGCTGAAATTTGAGGTGGGGTCTTTGGGAGGTGATTAGGTGATTCAGAAAGAATTAGTGCTCTTATAAAAAAGACTCTTGGCTTCTGGTCAAGATGGCAGCATAGGTATATACTGTGCTCACCTCTTCCTATGACAATATCAAAATTACAACTAGATTGTATAACAATCAACCTGGAGAATGACCTGAAGATTAGCTGAATAGAATTCCTATAACTGAAGATATAAAGAAAAAAACACATGGAGAACTATAGGAGGGGTGGAGATACAAAACAGTCTAGTTCCACACCCAAGTGCAGTGGCTGAGAATCAGGAGGGATATTTTGGCTGCAGAGGTTCTCCCTAGCCCCACACCAAGTTCCCCAGACCAGGGCTCCAGTGATGGGAAGAGAAGTCCCCACAACAGCTCACTAGAAAAATCAGTGGGGATTTTATCCAATCCAGTGAGCCAGAGGGCAGCTGGAAACCCAGATGTTCTCCTAAGGGGTCCAAGAACAGACTCACTCACATATATTCAACCTAAGCTCCAGTAAAGGGACAGCAGCTTGAAAGGCATCAGATACATATGGGAGAAACTGAATTGGGTGGTGTCAGAGTGAGAGTCACCATCATTATTGTGCCTACAAGAGCAGGAGGGCACCAAATCTGAATTTGTATTAACCAAATAAACACTACTCACCACACCCTGATGACTCTCTGAGATCCTGCCCCACCCAATTCAATGGAGATTCCTTCTGGGTGAAACCATGGGCTGCTGGAAACATCAATAAAGAAATAGTAAATAAGAAATCCCAAACGCTAATGAAAAGATATGTGCACCCCTATTTTCACTGCGACATTATTTACAACAACCAAGTTATAGAAGTAACCTAAGTGTCCAGCAATAGATGAATGGATAAAGAAGAAGTGGTAGATATATACAATGAAATATTGCTCGGCCATGAAAAATGAAATCTTACCACTTGCAACAACATGAACGAACCTACGGATATTATGCTAAGTGAAATAAGTCAGAAAGAAAAAGACAAATACTATATGATTTAACTTATATGTGAAATCCAAGGAACAATATAAACAAACAAAACAGAAATAGACTCATAGATACAAAGAAAAAACTGATATTTGCCAGATTTGGGGGTGGCTGGATGAAAAGGTAAAGGAGTAAGAAGTACAAATTGGTAGTTACAAAATAGTCATGGGGATGTAAAGTAAAGCATAAGGAATATAGTCAATAATATTGTAATAACCATGTATAGTGTCAGAAGGGTACTATCAGGGGGATTATTTTGTAAATTATATAAATGTCTAACCACTATGCTGAATACCTAAAACTAATATAAAATAATGCCAAAAGTCAACTGTAATTCAAAAATTAAAAAAAGACTCCTTGCCCCTTCCACCATGTGAGAAAGCTATGAAAAGATAGCCATCTATTAACTAGAAAGTGAGCCCTCACAGACACATTATTTCTCTACTCAACCATACTGACACCCTAATATTGGACAACCAGGCTCCAGAACTGTGAGGAATAGATTTCTGTTTTTTATAAGCCACCCAGTCTATGGTTTTCTGTTATAGATGGACTAAAGTAGGGAGAGAACAAGTGGAAAGCTTGTGGTACAGAGAAAAGGGGCCTTATGAACCAAAGTGATCAAGAAGGGCACTGATAGACCCCATCCACATCTCCCCCTCATTCCTGCTTCTTCAAGGGTTTCTAGCTATATAGCTCCTCAAATACTCTTCCAGAGACAAAAGGAGCCAAAAGTTTGGAAGATATCTTACAAGTCACTTAGTCCAACTCTCTTCAAGGTAGTACCCATTACAGATATGGTCACAAGGAACTCAAAAGTCACAAGGAACTTGTTTAAAATGCAGGTCCCTGAGCCTTGCCGTCAAATATTCTGACTCAGTAGCTGTAAGGATGGACCAAGATTTTCATTATCAGCAAGTTCCCCATGTGATTCTAATGCTGGAAATCTACTGAATGAACTTCAGGAAAAGCTAACCAAGGTTCTCATACCACACCAGTGCTTCCAAACTTCTAGGGATGTGATGTTCACTTTCAAGCAGGCAGCCAATCTTCAGACCAGTCTGATTATAAAAAGGTCCTGCTTAGGTTTTAGCCTGTTGGTGCCAGCTCTACAGTCTGAAACCACATGCTACAGTCCCCCTCCTGTAGCGATCTTCTGGAGATAAGAAGACTATTCTCTGCCCCCTCATCCTGAGAGTTCCTTCATCCTTCCACAGTTTCTGCCAATGGCTTCCTACCTCAGTTACAATAAAGTTCAAGCCCCTCAAAATGAACAGCTGCCATGAGCTGGCTTAGACCTGCCTCTCAGCAGCCCCACATCTCTGCAGTCCTTGACTCACAGGTTAGATTTCCAAAAACCCAACAGCAGTTGCTTATACACATCACCAACCATGTTATCACATCTTTGCTCATGGTTTTCCTCATGTGTCTCAGCACTCCTCCTTCCTTCTCCACCTTCTCCTTGAAGGGGTAGAACTTCAAGACCCATCTCAAGCTTTGCAGTGACTAAGAAACCTTCCTCACCATCACAGAATGGGCTAAATGTGACTTTTGTGTTATTCATGCCATCCCAGATACCTCAAGTATGCCATTAATCCCCATTGTATTAGAATTATCCACTTTCTCTGTCTCTGCTGGTAGACTTAAGGACAGAAACTTTGTCTTACTAATTTTTCTGTCCCCAGCCAGTATGTGACCCATAGAAATTACTCAGTGGATGTTTGTTGAGTTGAATCAAATCCTCCATGGCTTAAACACAGAAGACAGACTGTTAGCAATGCAGCCTCCTGCTGATCATGTCTTTTCAAGGGATCAATCGTGTTTGAACCTTCTCTTGTGTGCCAGTCAGTGTGCAAAGCTGGGGGGACAACAGGGTGAACAAACAGCCACCCTGTCATTAAGGAGAAACACAGAGTCCTATCAGGAAGACACGTCAGTATGATATGATGTAAAACCATGTATGTTAGACAAGATGGTAATACAGAGGAGGGGAGTCAACTCTGAGGAATAAAGAAAGAGAATAACATTTTTCATTTGCTCAAAAAATATTTATTAAAACTGATTAAGTGCCAGTGAAAATTTTAGGGATTGAATAATACAGCTGTAAACAAAGCAGATAAAAATCTTTTCCTTCATGGAGCTTGCAACCTAAAGAGAGAGACAATGAGATAAATCAGTAAAACTTCTAGTATTTTAAATAATGACAAAGGGTACCAAAAGGGAGGGAGGGAGGGAGGGAGGGAGGGAGGGAGAGAGAGAGAGAGAGAGAGAGAGAGAGAGAGAGAGAGAGAGAGAGAGAGAAAGGAAGGGAGAAAGAAAGGGGAGACATAATTTTAGTGGGTAGAAAGAGAACACCTCACTGTAAAAGTCACATTTGAGGAAAGACATGAAGGAAGTTGGGGAGCAAGCTATGAAGACATGGGGTTCAGTCGGGAGGAACTAATGTGGCACACCACTGAAGCATCAGTGTTATCCACAGAGAGCAAGGGGGCTTTGAGGTCATTGCAAGGCTTTGTCTTTTACTCTGAGTGCTTCAGAGAACCACTGCAGGATCTCAAGGACAGAAGAAAAAAGATCCAATTTATATCACTGGACAATTATTGTGGCTATGTGTTAAACACATAGGAGGTATAGGAGGGAGCAAGAACCTGCTATGTCCCAGGTCCTTGGATGTGCAGGATGAACCTGAAAGCCAAATTCTGTTGTTCCTTTGGTGCTCAGAAAGATTAAGTAAGGAGCTCATGGTAGCATAGTGAGCAAGTGGCAGATCTGGAATTCATGCCAGGTTTCCGTGGCTCTAAATCCATGCTCGTTCTCTCCCCATAGTAGCACTATCAATCCCTAAGATGCTAGGAGGAGGACCTTGCTCCTGCAAAGGCAGCGAGAAAGCATGAGATGGGGCCAGGGACCAGATAGAAGAAACGACAGCCAATGAAAAGAGCTGTGTGTGCCCTTCTAAGTCAGAAAGAAAGCCCGTAAGCCAGAGTAGCATTATCTCGTAAGTTCTCTATGGCTCTGTTTTTGTCCCTCAGCTTCAGTGCTCTCACTGAGCATATCCTCTCTCCTTGGTTCACATATAAACTCCTCCCTCCACCAAAAAAAATTATTTTTTCATTTCCATACTAGTACCTGAGATGAGTTACTATTTCCAAACTAAAATATATTCAGGCATCAAAAGGAACTAATTACAGAAACTCTAAACATCCAAATAGGTAAGCCCAGCATGCTCCCTGGTTCAAAAGGCTGCTTCAACACTAATGAGCCATTAACAATTTTGAACAGTGGGTGGGATTTTCAGATGTTGGTCATTAGGGTTTTTATAGTTGCAACACATTTCTCCAAAACAGGTGCTCTGGGTTTCTTCCCATCCGACCCTCACCTGTTGCTCACCTGGGCCCTTCTTACTCACCCTATCCAAGTAGATCTCATCAGCCCCTATCACTGAACCCACTTTATTTTCTTCCTGGCCCTCATCACATCTGAAATAATTTCAGTCAGGTGGCAATTGTTTGCCTTTGATTTCTTCTGGTAGAATGGACATTGCCTGAGGTCAGAGGTCAGGTAGGGCTTGTTCACTGATGCGACCCCTACCCTTACCATGGACTTGACACATGTCAGACATTTCATAAATGTTTATAAATTATTGTCACTTTGTAAGCCCCCAGGCAGGTTTTCTTATCTCTCAGGAGTCCCATTAAGTTTTCCTACACTTTGCTCAAAATTTGACTAAAATTCAATGAATGCTTCAGCCCTTTAGGCTCTGGTTAGTCTCTCAGCCCACTTTTGGAGTCTCCTGAAATTTAGCCAGCTGGAGAAACCTTAACATCACCCACCACATTCCATGGAAGAATAGGGTTTTGGCCATTATAGAGCCCCTTCTCTTCAGACCATGATCCAACAGAGCTGAGGACAGAAGGAGAAGCCAGAATGAAACTCAGAGGTCCTGTGGGTGGGGAGCTGTGGGAGCTGATGATGGAGCAGGTCAATACAGATCCGCCCAGGCTCAGACCCCATTCCACAACCCGGTATGAACAGAAACAAGAATCAAATAATCCGAAAATTACTGACTCTACTCACCCCTTGGTTTCTATATCATTTTACAAAATCGAGAAGGAACAAACTCAAACATTAAAAGAAAAACTCTTTATCCACTCTGAACACTTATGACACCAAATGTGTAGGAATTTTCCACACCAATGACCAGCTCTTGAGACATCAACTGGGCATCCTGCAATTCAATGCAATTCTGATACTATCAACCTGAAGTTAGCATCAAATTCCACAGGTCAAAGGCTCACTCTCACAGGACTCCTCACTTTGCACATCAATCACAAGTCCTGGGCCTCCTGTTCTGCTGTCTCCATAGAGTTTGGGATATGCCACCATCCCTGCATGTGAATATGCTCTTGTTCACCATCCCAGAAGCTCTTTGAACCCCACTGTTTAAGATTTTTATGGTGGCTCCATTACCTAGGCATGATTAAATCATTGGCCATAGGGATTAACTCAATCTCCAGCCCCTCTCCCCTCCCTGGAGGTCAAATGCTTCAATCACTTGGTTGGTTCCTCCAGCAACCAACCCCCATCCTCCTGTAGTCACCTCAGTAGCATAAATTCAGGAAAAGTTGAAAGGGGCTTATTATGAATAACAAAAGATGCCCTTCTTACCCCTATCACTCAGGCAATTTCAAGGGTTTTAGAGGCTCTGTTCCAGGAACCAGGGATAAAGACTAAATAGAACATGAGATGCTCCTATCACCTTTTCACTCCAGAAGTATAATGGTTAATTTTATATGTGAACTTGATTGGGCTAAGGTATACCCAGATAACTGGTAAAACATTATTTCTAGGTGTGTCTGTCCAGGCATTTCTGGAGTAAATTAGCATTTAAATTGGTGGACCAATGTGGGTGGGCAACCTTCAATCTATTGAGGGCTGCCTTAGAATGAAAAAGCAGAGAAGGGTAAATTTACTCTTTTGCTCCACTTGAGCTAAGACATCCATCTTCTCCTGTCCTGGAACATTGGCACTCCTGGTTCTTAGACTTTCAGACTAAGATCAGGACTTACAGCACTGGCACACCAATCCTTAGGCCTTCAGACTTGGTCTAAATTACACCACTGGCTTTCCTGGTTCTCCAGCTTGCAGATGGCTCTGGCTATGGGACTTCTTGGCATCCATAATCATGTGAGCTAATTCCTATAATTAATCATATAGATAGATATAGATAGATAGATAGATAGATAGATAATAGATATAGATATAGATATAGATATAGATATAGATATAGATATATCCTATATTACATACGTATATATGAAATATAGAATGTGTGTGTGTATGTGACATAAGAAAATACACGGGTTTTAGAAGCTCTGTGCCAGGAACTGGGGGCAGAGATAAATACATACTCTTATTCAGATATCATTCAATCCAATTCCATTCTTTGACAGAAAAAGAAAGTGAGACCAGAAAGGCTGTGTCTTGCTCAAGTGCACACAGTGGCTGGTGCAGAAACATAGCATCTGAACTCCACAGTGGATATTGTTATATACCGCCTGGATCCTGCTTGCTGCCCAGCAACAGGGAACACTATCAGCACACAGACTCCAGCCATCGGTGCTTCAGGTTGACTACAGAGAGCCACTCACTCATGGCCACCCCACAGAGGCAGCCCAGAGGCAACTTGCATCCTGGTCTAAAATGAGGTAAGCAAAGAAAGGCTTGGATATTTCCATCTGACGTGGGACACACAAACTCAGAGCTGCTACTGCACTAGCCAAAGCTTTGTGGGGCCTGCTTCACAGTTTCACTTCTTCCACTTCTTCCTCAGCCAAATCCTGTTGCCCCACTTCCCTTTGCAAGAGATCCCTAATAAATGTCTTATACTCTCAGCTTTGTCCCAACATCTGCTTCTAGAGAACCCTAGTCTCCTGACTGCAAATCTAGTTTACTTCCATAAGCATCAAAGACAGGCTTCTTTAAAGCCTGAAGAACAGACCCTCAACACATGTTCACCTGAGGCAAGGAGGATAACTGATCACATTTGTTACACAAAAATCTCTCCAAGGTAAGCGCTGCATGCAGGCATCTAAGCCCCTGGAGTTGCTGCAATTTATATTTAACGTGCAAATGCTCTGGGGAGGGCTGTGTGTAAAAGCCAGATCAAAACATTTATCCTCTATGTATCTTGTAAAAAACTTATTAGCTTGCTGTCTACCTATATTCAAGAGAAGCAGAAAAAAGAAGGTAGAAAAAAGGAAAAAAGTCTGCTGCTTCCAGATAAATAGAGCGAACCCCTTGGAGCACCAGAAAGGCTGGTGGCTACTGTAATATATTGTTATGCATCACCACCAGAGCACTTGTAGCGCAACCACAGACCATGTCTGACATCGCCTTCACTGACCTTTTCAATATTGCCCTGCACTGCGGAGCCCGTGTTTCTACAGGAATTCAAATCGAATGTACTCAGGCAGAAAGGATTTGGCTGTGGGCAAACCCTATCAGTCTCTTCACGTTTCGCCTTGTCATTATCATGTAAATTGTAATTCTTTATTAGCATGGCCCATTTTCCACCCAGGTGCAAGAGGCGCTGGCTAAATGGCAGCAAGGCAGCATCTGCCTGCACAGGGAGCCAGCACTAGCAAGGACACCAGCTCAGTCCACTTCGCAGAACAGGGATAGGAGATGAGCCCATCTCAGCCCCATTTAGAAGCACAAAAGGGGGATGTGAAGTTTAAAGACAAAAAGGAAAGTACCCTCTTAACAAATTTTCAAGTATACAGTACCACATTGTTAACTACAGGCACTGCATTGTACAGCAGATCTCCAGAACTGCTCTTCTGTCCTCTTATTCCTGCTCACTGCTTGCCTGGCTCAATACAGTGCTTCTCACAGTATAGTCCCCAGAATGGCAGCCTCAGCATCACCTGAGAATTTATTAGAAATGCAAATTCCCAGGCCTCATCCCAGACCTACTAAAACAGACATTCTGGGATTGAAGGGGGCAGCAAACTGAGTTTTGACATGCTTTCCAGATGATTATGGTATACACCAAAGTGGTACTAGCATCTTTGCCTATCTCTCTAGCCTTATCAGCATCCAGACTAAGGATATTTTACCAACTGAGAGAAGAACAAGATTTATCTTCACACTGTCACTCCCTGAGTGGTATATCTAGAGGGGAGGAGCTTGTAGACTTTGGAAAACAGAGCCAACAATTTAAAGTTCCAGAAACCTGAAACCAAAGAATCATAAGAAAAGGATTTAATTGAATGACCCTTTCCTAGAGTCAGAGCTTCCAAAAGAATAGTAGCTAAAGATCATGACATGGAGGAAACTAGAATCAGCCCTTACCTGGCCTTCCTGAAGGCAGGTGAGCCTCTTGGGGAAATAGCCATATGAGGGAATCTAAGAACCATGCAGGAGAGAACACAAATCTACTTCAGCTTGGAACATTCTTGGCTGGGCAATCAGGACCCATTAGCTGAAGATGGAGAGCAGCACCCAGTCACCACAGGAGTAGACCACGAGAGATTGTGCAGCATCCCTGCCACTTGCCTGGGGCAAGACTCTAACCCCAGCAAGTGGAAGAAATGCCAAGCAGAATGATGGAGGAGGCAGCCCAGCATTGGGAGAGGATCAGGAAAGAGGTAGAACTCTACCCAGGTAGCAGCCTGATGGCGGCACCAGAAGGTTCAGCTGGCTGAAGCTTGATTTATGCATCCTGCCCCAGTTAGGGTTGGCTCATGAACTAATCAGTCTCACTTTGATGGGAAAGGCATTAGACACTCCTGTGAAGAAAGACTGGGAAGACAAGAGCTGATAGATCCAATCTAACCTTGTAGATTTGAGAGTTTAAATAAATTCAAGAATTTTTATCCTCCAGGTGAGGGTTTGGGGGAGTTTATTGGGGCAGATACAACTGACTCTGTGCTGAAAAAAGAAAGAGTTTGCAAAGAAGGCAGAAAAGGTTTCCAAGACATCAGAAAGCTCTGAGAAAACAGTATTTTGTCAAGTTAAGTATAAATTCATAAAAAGCACATGGATTATATTTTTCTAAAATCATGCACAGCTCTGAAAGTGAAGGAGGAAAAGGAAGCTAGTAAGATCTCTTTGGGTTTGGCAGACACTAGCTTGTTTGGGAGTGAGGTACCGCACTTCAGGGAACAGGTTTTTTCTATTATGTTTCTTTTTCTCCACCCATAATCATTGGAATTCAAAGATTTTTAGAGGGAAAAGACCTCAAAAGTCATCTGCTTGCCTGCCTCATTGAACACATGAGAAAACTGAGGTTCAATGAGGTTAAGCAATGATGCAATTTCACAAATAAATGATGGCCAACTTGATAGTGTTTGGGAACCAGACCAAAGAAGATTCAACTAAAGTATATCCCTTTTCCTCTCCTTGCCTTCAAGTGACATATCAAAGCACCATTCAAGACCATGTGGTCCACATAATCCACTGATCTTTTTTTTTTTTTATACTCAGGTCACACGAAGACATTGAGTAAAGCAGAACCTGATGGGTCCATCCTAGTCTTAGGCCTCACAAGACATGGGAACTAAACCAGGATGGAGGTCCCATGCCTGCCAAGCCTGTGCCACTCCGCTCAGTCTGTGATCTGAAAGACAGATCAAAAACCAGGAGTGAGGATCATTAACAAGTCACCCAGAAGCCTGGCAGTGAGACACCAAAGCCCCATTATCCATCTGAGAGATACATAGATAATTACATAATGATGAAAGGATCGAGCCACAAAAAGTCACAATTCTAAATGTAGGCTCATCAAAACACAGAGCCTCAAGATATGTGAATCAAAACTAATAGGGACAAACAGAGAAATAGGCTAATCCACAACTATTGTTGAGGACTTCTACACCACTGTCTTAGCCACTGATAAAACTACTAGACCAAATATCAACAAGGATATAGAAAAACTGAATAACAGTCAGACTGCAGAATCTAGTTGACAAATATAGAACACTCCACCAAACATCAGTAGATAAACTTATTTTTTTATCAAAGGCCCATGTAACATTCACCAAGATTTATATTCAATGTGATTGCTAGTAATACACTTAAGTCTATTGCCTTGTCATTTGTTTTCCAGTTGCCCCTTCTTTTTGTGTGTGTGTGTGTGTGTGTGTGTCACTCTCTTTTCCTGCCTTCTTTTGGATTAACTTAGCATTTTTATGTCTAATTTATGTCCTTTATTTGCTTAAAATCTTCATTTTGTTATTTTGATGGTTTCTCAGTTTATCATGGTTTACCTTCAAGTGACATTTTATCATTTTTCAAATAGTATAAGCATCTTACAATAATATACTTCCATTTTTTCCCCCTGACCTATGTGCTATTATCATACATTTCACTTACACATATGTTAAAACCCAAAAATATATTATTATTTTGGTTTAAACTGTTGAATATCTTTTAAGGAGATTTAACTAACAAAAAAGAAATTCTCACACATAGACCGATGTACTTAGGATTTCTGGTGCTCTCCAATCCTTATACAGAATACAGATTCATATTTGGTATGATTTTCTTCCTGACTAGAGACTTCTCTTAATGTTTCTTATAGTGTGAATGTGCTGGTGATGAATGCTTTTAGCTTTTATATATATGAGAGCATATTTATTTCACCTTGGTTTTGAAATATTTTCACTGGGTATAGAATTGTAGGTGAACAAACTTTTCTTCCATTATTTTAAAGAAATTTTCCATTGTCCTGTCACTTGTATTGTTTCTGATGAGAAATCTAATATAATCATAATTCTATTCTATTTTTCACTTGTAGCATGTCCTTTCTCTCTGGCTGTTTTTAAGATTTTCTCTTCATCAGCAGTTTGAACAATCTGTTTATGCTGCATTATGGCATGGTTTTTCTGATACTTCTTGTGCTTGAAGTTCAGCTTGAGCTTCTTAGACCTATAGGTTTAACTATAAACTATAGGTTTATAGTTTCCATCACATTTGAAATTTATTTGGTCATTTAAAAAATTTCTTTACCCTCCTCTCCTCTCCTCCAGGGACTCCAATTACACATATATTAGGCTACTTGAAGTTGTCTTGAAGCTCACTGATGCTCTTATCTCTTTTTTCTTTAATTTTCTTTTTACTCTGTGATACATTTTGGATAGTTTCTATTTGTATGTCTTCAAGTTTACTAATCATTTTTTTCTACCATGGTTAATCTTCTGTTAATATCATTCTATAAATACATTTTTCATCTCAGACATCATAGTTTTCCTCTCTACAACTGTGACTTGGAGATACAGTTACATATTCCAAGACTCTACTTGACTACTTGAACATGTGGAATATAGTTATAAAATCTATCTTAATATCCTTGTTTGTTCATTCTCACACCTATGTCCATTCTGGGGGTTTTCATGGGCTAATTAGTCCCCTCATTATAGAACATATTTTCCTGCTTCTTTGTATGTCTGGCAATCTTTTCTTGTATGACAGACTATGTGAATTTTGCTTTGTTGAATGCTTTTGTATTCCCATAACTATTTTTCAGCTTTGTTCTGGGATATAGTCAAGTTTCTTAGGAATAGATTGATATTTGGAGAATCTTACTTTTGTAATTTTTTAAGCAGATCTAGAACAGACATATTACTCCCACTATTCAAGCAAGACCCTCCTGAGTATTCTACCCTCTGCGCATGAATTACAATTCTTAGTCTGGCTGGTGGAAACAGGCATTATTCTTCACAGGTGAGCTCCAGGCACTGTTTTCTAATCCTTTCGCTATCCTCTCATGCACATGCTCAGCAGTACTCTTTCGAACATTGAGGGGAATCCCTGCAAATCTCCAAGGTTCTTCCTTCATGCAGCTCTCTCCCTTTCAGTCCTTTGGTCTCCCTGGACTCTCATTTCTGTCTTCTCCATTCAGGGAGCCTGCTGGATACCTCCTGGGATCTCTCTTTTTATACTATAACTTGGAAGCTCAAGGCAGTGAGCTAAGGCAGTTGTAGGGCTCACCTCCTTTGTTTCTTGTCTCTCGGGGATCACTGTTCTTTTTATAAGAAAAAACACATTTTAAATATTTTATCCGAGTTTCTGGTTTTGCTTACAGGACGGTAAATCCCATCCCTGTCTCTCCATCTTGGATGAAAGCTTATAAGAGTTTAATCTGGGGCCAGAGCCCAGCCACAGGGATCTTGGCAAAGAGGCCAGAGCTTAGTATTTATCATACAGCATCCAGAAGGAATGTTGTCTTTGGAAGTCTCTCTTGGTACTTATGGTCAGCAATCTTGTCAGTCACTTTTAATCCCAGGGGTAGTATGAAAATACATGTTAATACCTTCTCTTTGTGCTTCTACTGGCCAAACGAGGGGGGAAATAGAAGAGTTCAAAGTGAATTTTTATTTAATGTAGAGTTTGTTCATTTTTTAAAAAACTGAAAACAGCTCATTGACCCAATTTTTAAAATTGTAATTTAAATTTAAATTATTATAACCATAATGTAATAAAATGATAATATGACTTTCAAAATAACTTTAAAAATAATGGTTTTAAAAATGAGACTATATAGCTCTTACAATTTACAAACTAATTTTATAAGCATTATCTTTTTAATCTTTTCTGATTTTTTTCATACAGATACATACATTAAGTCTTGTAATGGTTATTTGAACTCATAGTTGATCAGCTAGAGCTAGGATTTAAACTTAGATCATTATTTAACTATAACTTATAATGTATACATAATTATAAACTAACTTTAAAAAACTAATATCATGGGGAAAAAGTTAGGGTCTCTTCTAAATTAAGGCAATCAAAAAGACTAACAAAATACAAAACATAATTATTAGCATTATGGTTTAAAAAACAGCTATAAGAGATATATAGGAATAAAATGGGAAATTTAAATACATATTGGATATTAGGTCATATCACAGAATTATTATAAATTTCACAGGTGTGATTATGATATTGTAATTTCTGTGAGTAATGTGCTTATCCCTAGAACATATGTGATGGAATAATTTGGAGTAAAATGTCATGAGTTCTACAGCTTATAAATGATTCAGGAAAAATGATATGTATATATTCACACACATATGTAAGTAAAGCAAATATGACAATCTAAGTGGTGAGTGTACAGGTAGTGTACAGGTATTCACTGTATGACTCATTCTGTATGTTTCTGTATGTTTGAAGGTGTTAATAATAAAGAAGATGAGAGAATTGAAATGATAATATTAGATCCTGAAACAGAAGGAAAAATCTATGGACAGACAAAAATGGCTATAGACCTATTCTCACTCATTACAGGAATCACAGAACTATGAATTTTTCTCCCTTACATCAATCATGTGCTCAGTTTCAGATTCAGGTAAGTGAAATTTAAAATGCATTTACTTTGAACTAGAAACCTATTTAGATTAAAGTATTGTTAAAATGAGTAAACTAGTATTTATGCAAATATGTTTGGGTGTTTTGAGCCTTCTTTGTTATATCGATAGCAATTCAGATACTTCTTATTGTAGGAACCCACTTCCCTACAGCCTGACAAAAGTAGAGTGAGGAAAAGACTGCAAAATTAATAACAATCTTAATATGTAATTTACACGTTAGATGTGCTTTCGAGTCTCTTTGTTTCCAGCAGTTATGTTCTACAAAATTGCCAGGAACATTGAATTAGCAAATGCTGAATCATTGCTTCTATGAGAAATATGTACAGATATACATTCATTGTTCGTATGGATTATAATCTTAAATGGTCTAAATAAAATCTTACAATATAAGATTTTTATAAGATATATAAGATATATAATACTTATATTTATTATAATCTTATAATGCTAAGATTACAGAAAATATATCATCTGCCCTCCATATTTTCAGGTTGTGCATCTTTGAATCCAACCAACCATGGATCAAAAATATTCTGAAAAAAAAGTTATGTTGTTGCTAACATGTACTATAATTAGGCCCACTATGGTGGCATATGTACTGAACAGGTATAGACTTTTTTTCTTATCATTATTCCCTAAAAAATACAGTATAACAACTATTTACATAGCATTTACATTCTATTTGTTATTATAAGTAATCTAGAGATGATTTAAAACATGCATATTCTTTGCCATTTTATATAAGGGACTTGAACATAAGCATATTTTGATATCCACAGAGGCTCTGTAATTAATTCCCGGTGGATACCAAGGGATGATTGCAATCTTAAGTCTAAAAACAGTGCATCCTGGTAGATTCTATTTTCTTTGTTTTAAAGAGGAAATGAGTTTGAGAGAGTTAAATGACTTGTCTGAGGCCACCTCGCTAATAGGTGCCAGAGTTGACACTCAAACCCCTATCCAACCAGCCCCAGGTCTGGAGCTTCTTGTGCTGCAGGTAGTGCTCCCTATTGTCTTCCTCATCTGTCCTCTCTGTATGAGAACTGAAACAAGGAGGGAGAGTATGCTGGACAGGTGCATGTTAGGTGACTCAAATTTTTCACTGCCCTATACATGTCTATGACAACTACAAAAGTGCAGTGTGTATAGATTTGGGCGTTACAAAGAAATTTTACCAATTTGACAAATTTATAAACAGAATTTGCAAACAACAAGGATCAACTGTAATTTGCAATTATAAAGCTTTCTAAATTGCAATGGATGGTACCCTATTAAATTCATTTTTGTTCAGTGGTATTGACTCCAGAGAAGGTGCATGGTATACCTTTGATAAAGGACTGAATATTGTAAAATTAATACCCTACACTCAGTTGATGGTGCAAACAAAGATAAGAAGGAGTTAAAGCTCACAGCATTGTTTGAAGACCTGTGGGGCAAGAATGCACATTCAATTATTGCCAGGCAGTTCCTTAATTACAAAATAGGTTATATACCTATCAAAATGGGAACTCACTGTTTAAAAATCAAGACAGATTTTCTCAGGTTCTGAATGGTGCCTAGTTCCCAGTACACAAAAAGTAAATATGGTGCAGAATGCCCATGTTACCACAGTGTATTAACTGTGAGTGAAGGCATAACACACAAACTTTGGTGCTAGCCCTGTGGTTCAGGGATCACACAATCAGTGAACAATCACCTCACAATGAGTCGCTGAACATGTGCCATTCAGTTCGCGCCCAGACAGCAAAGTGTGTAGTCACGTTGCTTCCTCATCTCCCAGTAATAAATCTATGTGACATTTTATGAAAATGGATACACAAAAGGGGGAATGGACCAAAAAGATCAAAGTGCAGCCAAGAAATGAAAAGTTATATTGCTGAAAGTGAAATGTGATTCTCATGTCAATGAGTTACAGAAAACTGTGGGGATGCTGACACTGCTGCTGGGCTCCGTATCTGTAGCCACAAGAAGTTAGCAAAGGCAAACTTATCAACATAAATGTGAAAGGATTTTTGAGAAAGGTGATTATGTTTCAGAGGAAGTGATGTTGGCAAGAGACTTCAAGTTAAAGGAATACTCAAAGATATTTCATGACAGTGAAAGTGCAAAGAATGAAATGTTGAAAGCTGAATCAAACTTAGAAAAGAGTAGAATGGCTCACCAGAGCTCATAGTGTCATAAATTAGAGAGAACTCAAGCCCTATTTAAACTACTCTTGATAAGTTTTTACAAAGAAATAAGACATTTTAATTCTCAATTTTCAAGTGTTTTATTTTGTACCAAATAAATGTAGTTTTCTCATTTTCTTTCTATTCATTTGTAACTGACAGCAAGAATGTTTTTAATGTTTGACAAAAAACTAAAGGTTATTGAACAATTGTGATTTTTCACATTGATTATTAAGTTCATTTTGCATGGTTTCAGCTTACAGAGTCATTTTATGATCCCCACTATCATGGAAAACAAAGACTGCATATTTGCAATGATAAAACAATATGTTATTTATTATTAATTAAGGTTGGTAATTAAACAGATCTAAATAAAGTAATGAGGTAAAAGAATTTCATCTTCAAAACCTATTATATTATTCCACAAAAATTTTATGCATTTCTATAAGACAAGCAACCATCTGATGTAGTTGCAGAATTAAATTTAGTTTCAGAGTTGGAACTCTTTAAACAAAAATTCATAGCACTGACATTTTCAGTAAGAAAAAAAACTTTTTAACTGTTTTCATTTTTAAAAGAGAAGAATGCTTGTGAAATCTGTTAGGCCTGTGAACAGAATAGGGCAGGAGTTCAGAATTGCCTCTGTCAGCAAAAGACCCTGACTCTCCTGGTCACACTCTAAGGTATTCTGATACCTGGGCGATCAGGGCCTCACCCTCCCAGCTAGACTACCCCCTCTCAAAGGCCAGACTATGTTTGACTGTCCTAGGCACCTAATAATTCAATGAGAACTTATATACTTATTATAAATCTTAATTTTTAAATATTGACTTAATTTTTAAAAATTGACACACACATTGACACGATAAAGTTATCACCCTATTCAAGCCAACCTACTTACTGACATGGAATTGCATCTTGGATCAGGATACTGTCCTTAAATCCCTGATATCCCATAGTTTACAGTGGGGTGAGTCAACCAACAAGACTTGTCCTCAGTGGAGGGACAGATGGTATCTATTTTACTTGACAACACAAAGACAGAGCACTGGAAGCTCAGTTCAGTTCCCACATGTTTGTTGAGCACCTACTGCACCCGGCATGGTGCTGGAAACGCAGGACACAGCGATGCCAGAAATGCCACAGAGCTCAGCAGCCCTTGACCAGATGGGCATGTGCAAGAATGACAGGAATAAGGCTCTGCAGGGACACAATGAGGGAGTAATTCCTTCTGCCAAGGGATGTAAGGGAAGGTAACAGGGAAGATGTGGTGACTCCAGGCCGACTATAAGGGCAGGATGTCCATCAGCCAGAGCATCAGAAGCAAGGCACAGAGCAGGGAGGAAAGTGCAGGGTGGCACTGGCCAGTCTGCTCCACACATAGGTAGGGCCCAGGTTATCTGGCTGGGATGGATGGAGATGGGCACTTAAAGTCAGGCTGCCACCATAATGCCCCAAAACCTATTTTATCCTCGGTCAAGGGAGACATTTTAGTTCCTTCAAGCAGAGGTGCAGGCTAGCCTTGGCCAGTTATCACCACACTCACTAGCAAGATCTCAGCCCCACTCCACTGCCGCCCCCATCCCCCACAATCCCTTCCCATGCTCAGAGACAGAAAGCATGGGAGGGAGGGCAGGATAAGAAGGCATAGCCTGGAGAGAATAAGGACCATGAGTGTTTTTTTTTTTCACTTCTGTGCTCCCAGCAGGCAACACAGTGCCTAATAAATGGTTGGCACCTAATCAATGCATATAGACTTAGTCACCAGTGCCCTTTATAAGGAGCCTTTTGTTGTGCCAAAGAAAGTCTAGATAGAAGGGGCAGAAGCAAAGGATTTAAAACTCTCTTCCTTAGTGAAAGGCATCTTCTTTGATGAAGGCATTTTGGCGAAGATCTTTTAAGCTATATATTTTTAATGATAAAAGACTTGAAGTTTTCACTTGGTACGCTCAAAGAGTTTTACTGGGGGCTGAGGCAGCTGCAAAAGGTATTACTGGGTTTTTGCTCTAAGGAGGATTGGGCCTCCACAAAATATCATTTGGCTGAAATCAAAGAGAAATATAGCTTTTAAGGTACTTCCTGTGGCCAATAAATTTTAAGAACAGAAGAATCTGATATTCATTTTTAAGCTGTTTCCTGCCCTGTATTGTCATTTCCTGCCATACCCTTACCCAAAATTCTCTAGTGAAATCAGGTGTGGGTTGGAGGGGCTATGGGGTTGAAAGCAGGGCACCTCTACTCACATTTAGTGTAAAATAGCAAGGGAGGCACATAGCACAGACAACCAGTGACTTTGGGGGATATGGCAGTCAGAATCACACAGCATGTCCTGAGAGGGTGGGGAAAACTCCAGACTTACCACATGAGTCAGGAGAGAGGCTTGTTAACCTAAAAATAAAAAGGTCTTTCAAACCAAGAGGCAAACAAGCGTTTATTTGAAATCAATAAGAAAAGCTACTCGAGAATCATTAATACAGGCAGGAGCCCAAATAATGTTCCAATTAGGAGACAAAGTCAATGGGTATTTATGAGAAAGGGAAGGGGAGCAATTATATCAATAGAAAGGAGGCATTTCTATTGGTGTAGATAACATAACAAAGTGACATTAACTCTAAACAATGCTTTTAATTTTCAGTCCAGTAGTCGTCAATCCAGTAGTCATAATAATACATTCTTGTAATCTTTGCAAACAGGTTTTGTTTTTGCTTTGTTTGTTTTCTCCTTTTGTTTATGAGGCACAAGTTTGCTTTGGCCCAGTCCAAAGGTTATTTTGCCCTGTTTTTAACATTTCAATGTTTCAAGTATAAGATATGTAAGGCAATTCCTCTGGCATGGCAGCTCTGGCTCCAATTTAAAGTGGCTCCATTTATATCATTTGGTTTATAAGCTCCAGTTATATCATTTAGTTAAGAAAGGAAGTTTGGCAAACCTGGGACACTCAGGTTGCCTATGTTCTTCCCATTGCCCCAGAACCTCTTCTAGCTTTTAGATTACTTGCTGGTGGCCTTAGCCACTTTTCAGTTGTTCGAGCCTCTACACACTTGCCATAAATTCACATGCAGGTCTCATCAGAATCACACCAGCTTTGCTGTTTAAATATTTTACTTGCCACCTGCCAAAACCAACTGCCTCTTTCCTGCCTGCTGGGCACAATCAGCCCAGATCCCCTGCTGCAGGTACCAAATGGGAGGACTGTTCTCAGTTCTTGGCTCAGGCAAGAACTCACTAGTTTTTCTCGCCACTCAATCACATCATCTCTGTGGAGTCCAATCCACCTCAGGCACCCTCTGACTCCCAGTAAGAAGACAGCATCTCTGGAAATCCTACCTATTGCTCTTCTCTCCTCATCCCCTGAAAAAGCTCTTGATCCTCTGCATTCAGCCAGTCACTTCTCCATTGAAAAGTTTGTTCCCAATGAGATAAATTATCTCGAAAGAGGAGTTCCCAAAATAGAGTGTGGCAGCCTGAAAAAACCTTTAACAAAGGTTTCTGAACTATATGCCATATATAAGAAACACACGTGAATTTTTTTTAAATACACAGAATATGGTCACTGCTTTCTTGAGCTCTATCTCATGGATGATAAAAGTACAATCTATAGGTGATGCCATGAAGGAAAGGAACTCCCTTCTCTGGGAGTTTTTACTAGAAGAGTCTGGCTGACTTGGGTAGCCAAAAATTGCTCCCTTTAAGTTGTGTTGTGTGTGTGAGGTCTGAGAATAAGTAACAATTAACTAATCCGTGGGACAGGGACAAGAGCAATAAATATGGTTAGGGGAGGCAGGCAGGTGCATGTGGATATAAGGAATGGGACAAATTTGAGGAGTCAAAAGAACTCCAGAATGGGGAAAACATAGAGCATTCGAGTTGAGACCAGGCATGTCCTCTACAGAGGCATAATATATGGGAAGAAGCCCAATGCAAACATAGCTCTCTAGTGAGGCAGACCTCCAGGCACTCACACCCTTATGGAGTCCCCTCCCCTTGAATCTCAGTGGGTTCTGAGACTTACTTTGGACCAAAAGAATATGGTAAAAGTGACTTTGTGTGACTTCTAAGGCAGGTACATAAGAAGCCATATGTCCTCCACTGGGAGATCTTAGAAATCTTACACTACCTGAAACTGCCATGCCACAAGGAAGCCCAGACTAACCATGTGGAGAGGGCACATGAAAAAAGAAATGCCCAGCTAGCCCAGCTGAGGAACCAGATATGTGAGTAAAAAAAATCATCTTAGACATCCATCCCAGTTGAACCTTCAGATAAGTCCAGCACCAGCCAATATCTGACTGCAACTGCTTCAGAGACTCCAAGTGAGAACCACCCAGCTGAGCCCAATCTACCCACAGAACTATACCAGAATAAATTGCATTTCTAAGCCACTGAATTTGGGGCTGGTGGGTTCTGCAGAAATAGAAGAATGGAAATTGGAGCCTGGAAGTTGAATATAGCCAAAAAAAAAAAAAAAAGACAAAATTGTAAAACAAGTCTCAAGACATGAAAATGTTCCAGTGGATCAAGACATTTCATGTCTTGAGTAGTGAATGCTGCCCACACAGGCTTAAGGGAACAATGCCTGCTGAACAGAAGAATCCTGGCTCCTGTCTACCTGTTGAATTTTTTCAGTCTTTAATTTGAGTCATTAATTTGAGTGTTTTCCTGATGGACACTGATAGTTCAGTGTGTCCTTCTGGGCACAGTGTGTGAAATTGTAACTGAGTTGATTAATAAGGTATCTCTATTTCCCTTCTTTCAATCACTGCCAGTTATAAGAAAACAAGCAAAAGTGGTGGCAAAGTATAGACCTGTCAGGATCCTGCCTTAACAGAAATAAAAAAAAAATGTGAAACTGTCAAATCTCAAGTGTTCTATATCCAGAGGAACATTATTGCATCCTCTGTGGCATCCCTCAACATCCCATAATGCTCCTGTCAGTGAAAAAACAGCAGTGTAATGTGCAGATGTTTCTTCTAGGTTTATTTTCTTTTGGTTTTGTGATACCCAGGATGATTTTTGATTCCCAGTGACATACACAGAGTATTCTTGCCTTCCCAGATGGACAGAAATATGTTTTATTCATCATACCAGCCATACTAAAATGCACAGAAGGTATCACCTTAATCTGTGAAAATTTTCTAGTACTATTAGTAGTGATTTTAGATGTCATTCAATTAATATAAGAAACCAATTTATTTATTTCTTCAAAGATTTTTTCTTGAACACCTCCTATGAGTCAGGTGCTATACTTTCCAAAATCACCTTTTTCCATTGTGGTAGGTGACTGTGGTCTTAGGTTGCAGAGTTTAATTAATTTCCAGGTTCAGGTGGAGCTACTTCTGAGCCCAGATTTGGGAACATGATGGTCTCTGTGTTTCTACTGCTCAGGTTTCCAGAGTGATGTTGGTGCCTTTCCTTCTGGATATCTTATTCAGGTCTTTCTTCAATTCCAAGAAATATTGCTCATCCTTTCAATAAACTTTTCTTTGTTTAAATTATCTAGAGTCCTTTTTAACTGTTTACATCTAAGAAACACCACTTGATACATTCCTATTTAAAGATCTGATGGCAAGGAGTTTTATTTTCTTCAGGACCTCTATCCAACTTCAAATAAAATAGAAATCCATACTTCATATCAGCCTTAAACTTTCCAGTTGTAATGTCACTCATATGCATTGGAAGCAGTCACTTTTGGTCATATTTACCTTAAGTCTGAGTAGCTGCTATATGGCAGGCCAAATGGGGAAGTCCAAATTTAAAAAGACACGGCTCATGAAGCTGTGTGTACAGATGTCATTTGCCTTAATATACTGTAAGCTCCTTATGGTGTGTTCACTTGTACATCCTCAAAAATAGTTATTGCTAAGCAATTGTGCTTCAAGGGCAGTAGACATGGTTTTTAAGATTCATTAGAATATAGATGACCATTAGATGTCATCTTGGAAGTAGATGACAGCATCTCAGGATATTGCAGAGAATTTAAGAATTAAACTCTAGGTAACATCGACATTTAAGAAGAAAGATGGAAAGATATGCCAGCAGTAGAGTCAGAGAAAACAATCAGAGGAGTAAGAACCAAGTGTGGTAACACAGAAGCCAGAGGAGATCAGACTTTCGAGAACTGGGTAATAGTCAACAGTACTCAATGCTGCAGAGAATTTAGGCCAATGGAACACTAAGAAAATTTCAACCAATTTGACAATAAAAAAGCTACTGATGACTCAAAAGGTCATTCCCAACAGAGTGATGGCTGCCAAAGCCAGACTGCACCAGCTGAGGAGCTAAGTCAGGGCATGATTCTTTATTGTGGTGGTGAAAGAGGGGGAAGAATTGGCATGACTCTGTGGCAAAACACACACACACACACACACACACACACACACACACACACACAATGCTCGAGAGGGGGTGGCTGTTCTTTGTAAAGGAACAGATTATTAAATGAATTATTAAGTGAATAATTACTTTAAAAATGAAATGTCCTAGTTAATGCTTAATTCTCTGACTACCACTAAACCCCAAATTCTATTTCAAAATAATAAAAATAATCAGTATTTGTGTAGGACTTTGTGGTTTACAATGCTTGGGTTAGTATTCTTTGTCTCTGGTGTTTAAACAAAACTGATTTACTCAAAACCCCAAACCAAGAATAGTCTTATACTGAATCTCAGTCAAACTAAGACTCTAAAACCCTTCCTTTGATCAGGGACTGAGAGCACTTGAAAAGAATATTGTGGTAATCCTCCCACTCTCCACCTCTTAAAAAAAAAAAAGTAACAAGCACTGATGTAAATAGCAAGTGCTTCTTCATGCTTTGAACTAAAAATCACACAATGCCAGGGAAGCAAGAAAAGTGCCCACATGAAGATTTTCTCTAATGAAGACAAAGGCAAAAATCCACTTCCTTATATTGTCAATGGGGCTTAGAAAATAAATCCAAAGTCATTTTCTTGCTATCTGGATGCCAAAACTTTTATCCCCGTAATAATGTGTTTTTCTAGTTATTTTATTCTTTTAGAGAATTTCCTTTTAACGTTGGATGTGGAGAGTACATATCCTCAAGTCAATGATAAATTAGCTTGATAGATCCTTCTACACTCCTTTGCTGCCCCTAATCAGTCAACTTCTTGATCAAAAGGACCTTGTTCATCTAGTGCATATTGTGTTCCTATGACATAGCACAATGACTGGCCTGTCACAGTTATCTGTTTAATTAATTGATTAATCTTTAGTTCAGCCCCTCTTCATCTCTTGTCCAAACAATTATGTTCCCTAATAGATGACCTTGTTCTATTCTCTTAAATCAGTTATCTATTGCCATGTAGCAAACTATTACTAAATGTAGTGTCTTAAAACAATAGTTATGTTTTATTTTGCCCTCAAATATGAAATTTTGGCAGGGTTCAGCAGAGATAGCTCCTCTCTGTGCCATATGTCATTAGATGAACTGGCCCAACTAGGGACTGGAGGATCTACATCCAAGATAATGCACTGACCCGGCTGATAAATTGGTAAAGATTGTCAGCTGGGAGCTCAGACATGTCAGCTGGGGTCCTGAATTCTACTCTGTCTTGACCTCTCCACAAATGCTTGGGCATCCTTATAGCTTGGTGGCTGAATTCCAAGACCAAGCATACCAAGAGAAGTAAATGGAAGCTGTAGTTCCTTTCCTTCTATGATCTGGCTTGGAAGTCACACAGCATCATAAGTCTGCCAGATACTCTTCAACAAAAGGAATGTCAACATCATATTGTAAGAAGAGCATATGAGTTGGCTGATCTTGTTACAGCCATTTATACAATCTGCCACATTCTCTCTAACTACCTTTCTCAAGCCTTCTAGATTTTCTGAAATACAAATCTGATTGTGGCACCTCCCTGCTAAAAATTGTCCAATGCCCCACTTTACTAAAAGGATCAATTCTATACTCCTAGTGGAGGGCACAGAGAGCATGGAGGGCATGTGAGGCTCCCATGATCTGTCCCCTGAATCCTTCCTACTTTCACCATGCACCTGGTCCCCAAGTTCACACCAGTAACATTTTTCCTTCACTTGTCCTCCCTGATATCACCAACAGGTCATTCCACTTATCTGATCAAGAGCATCTTAACCTGGAAAGGATGAGTGATCATCCTCACTGTTGCTCCTCTGCCACCATCCGGGTTAGGGTGCCCTCTGTAAAGCATCCTGAGCAGCCTTCCATTGAACCTGGCATTCTCCATTTTAAGTTCCATTTATTTTTCAGTCTGTCTTTAAAAATGACCTCCTCATTAGAACAAATCTTGTTTTATTTCATATCTATTCATATGCATAGTATATATCCCAGAACTTCACAATAAAAGTTAACACTATATTAAAGGATACAACTGAAACACACCAAGAATAAGTAGCTTGCTCAATATTACCATAAATAGCAGAGCAAAAATTTTAATCTGAGTCATTCTGATTATAAAGCCCTCACTCCCCAGAGAAAGTGATCTACATGGTTCTGGGATGTACCACTAAGGTGCTATGAAGAGATAAGCCAGGGTCACAGTTTCTTCAGCTCTCAAAACTAACAAAATTAATTTAGAACCAGCATAAAAATAGGCAATAATCAAAAAAATAAAAGGGCCATAAGCATATGTGGGTTATAAACATTTTTTGGAGGTCTACAAATTAGCACTTCTTATACACATGTCCCCCAAAAAAGCCAACCAGAATAAAGATGGTCAATGGACAAAATCTGAAAATATCTCACAAATACCTCATAATTTCTAGAGAAGCAGGCTGAGGGCATGTGTGGGCATTCAGGTGAAAAGATATGGAAAAAGCTTTAAAAACTGAAGCCCTCCCCCCACACTTAGTGTCTCACCTCTGCTATTCCCTGGCTGAGAGGAAAGCTAGAGAGGGAATAGAGAATGATTATAATTGCTCAAAGCTAATTACATTCAGCAATAACAGGGATTTAGCAATGCAGTAAAGAAAATAAATAAGACAAGATATCCTGAGGGAGGGAGAGACTTAGAAGGGAAAGACACACAGAGAGACCCAATTTTATCTCCCTCTTCCTACAGATCAAAACATTGTAGCCAAAATCCTTGGGTTTCACCTTCTGTAATTTCCACGGGCTGATTTAGTGTAAAAACAGACACTGGGGAGATGTGTGTAAAGTCGAAGAGAAACACTGGGATTAAACATCTGTGAATTAAAGTGAAATTTCAGGACTCTGCTTGGAATTAGAGAAGTGACCCAAAGCCCAAGAGAGATCTCAACGACAACCAGAGGACAAGACTTTTAAACAAAGTTGCATAAGGGAAAGCAGAAATCAATCTACTCACCATAGTGACTTCTTACATCTCACGCTGTTTCTTTCTCTCTCTTTCTCTCCCCCACTCCTCTTCCCGCAACCTCACTCTCTGCAAAGAGAAGACAAAAGAGACACTGAAGTCAAGAAGCTTTTACTCAGACCCCTTTAAAACAAATAGCACTGACAAATGGCCGGTGTGGGGGAGCCTTAGCCCTTATGCTAAATAAGTAATACAAAATATATAAAAAGACAATATAAAGCATGCAAAACACCATTATCAGTACAGATTGTAAAACAGCCACATTTAAAATATTTCTAGAAATAAAAAGTAGTAAAAGAGAGCAAAAATTAAGAGACTTTCAAAATAACTACACAAATTTTTTAAAGAACCAAATAGAATTACTAAACATAAAAAAGTAACATTATTAAAATTTGGAACTCAGAATGGTTTAAAGAGATGAGTAACACAACTGAAAAGATCATTAATACATTGGAAGTAGACAGCAAGAGATTATCTAGAATGTAGCACACAGAGACAAAGGGATAAAAATTTTTAAAAAGCAGGAAAGAAAGAATGATATGGTCTAACATACATCTAACCAAAGTTTCAAAAGAAGAGAACATTCAGAATACAGAAGAGAAAATATTAAAAGAGATAATGGCTAAGAATTTTTCAAAAACAGTGAAAGATGTGAATCTTCACATTCAGGAATCATAACAAACCTAAAGCATGATACCTAAAAAGAATATCTATAATAAAAACACAGAAAACCAAAGACAAACTGAAGACTAGCTAGAGAGAAATTTCAGATCACCTACAAAACAATGCCAATTAAACTGCCTCCAGATTTCCTTAACAGCAACTATAAAATCCAGAAAAGCAACAAATAAAAACTTAAAAGTGCTAAGAGCTCCTCATTTTTATTAATGCCTCACCTCTAAGTGTATCTAAGAACTTTAATATAAAATATAATAAAATATATATTATTTTAAAATATAATTTTATAAAGATGGAGGCAGGACAATGATGTAAGAATAACTAATTTGGGGTTATTTTCAACTCATCAAGATGGAGGCTTACATTTGAAAATAAATATAAAAATAATAGGATGTGCTATTTCATGCTAAAATAAAATAACTGTTGCAAGAAAATATACCCAGCTAAAGTATGATCCCATCCAAGGAGTGTTAACTAACAATATCAGAGATATCCTGAAAGGGTCTATGACCAACAGATCTTACTAAAGGACCATCTAAAGGATAGACTTCAGAAAGAAAAAGAAAAAAGAAAAAAAAGGAAATGGTTTACAAGAAAGTTTAAGATTCAAGAAACAATATTAACTAAAAAAGCAATAATCATGTCAGAATATCTAAGGCAATTTGACAAACTATGGATCCTTGGCCAAATCCAGCCCACTGTCTGTTTTGTTTTGTTTTGTTTTTTCAGTAAAGCTTTTTTGGAACACAGCTACTCATTTGTTTACATATTTGTCTATGGCTGTTTCTACAGTACAACAGCAGACTCAATGACCAGCAAATCTGGCCCTTTACAGAAAAAGGTACTGGACCCTGATCCAAAGCATTTGCAAAATAAAAACAAAAATAATAATGTAAAGATTAAAAGAAAAATCAGCATAAAACTCAATATTCATCTACAATAAAATATGTGAGACAGGTTACGTGAATTTAAAGTGTTCTAAGGTCTATTATTGTTTGGAGAAAAAGATATTGTTTAACTCTGGATTTTATAATTTAAGCATATTAAAAATTTGAGAATAGTAACTAAAAGAACAGGAATAGAGTGGAAACTTTCTAAACAGTAAAGAACCATGAAATTTAAAAATACCATCAATCCTAAAGAAGACAGAAGGAAAATGGGCAAAGCACAGAAAAGCCAGATCAAATTTGAATACATCATTCAAATATAAATAGACTAATATTCAGCAGTTAATGGGAATGTCAGATCGACTTTGTAAAAATCCAATAATATGCTTGTATACAAAACAATTAAAGATACAGAAAAAATCTAATTTAGTTTACTGATATTAGATAAAATAGACTTTAATGGAAAAAAGTACTGTTATAAATAGAATTACTATCATGATCAAAGATTTGCTTCACCAGGAAGATATAACAATTTTACATTTATTCATGATTAATAGCACAGTCTCATTTATAAGACAAAAACTAGAGAGCTATAAGAGAAATTGTCAAATTCATCAACAGAGTAGGAGAGCAAAATGCATCTTTCCTAGAAATAAATAAAGCAAACAATCTAATTTTTAAAAAGTTTGAACTACACAATTAACAAACTTAACCTGATGAATCTGTGTCTGTGTGTTCCTGAACCAAACAATTATGGAAATCATAGTCTTCTCAATATTCACAAAACATTTATAAAAATTGACAACATTGCAGGTCAGAGAGTTCTTGAAACTTTTCATAGAACTGGCATCTAAAAGGCCACATTCAATCAAATTTAATTAAATTAGATATTAAGAATAAGAAGACAACTGTAAAACCAATTCATTTAGACATTTCAGAAACCTGTCTTTTTAAAAAATATTTCCAAACATGCATATAATTGATCCTATCATCAAGTTTGATTATCAATAGTCAAACACATACGTACATACACACAAACACACACACTTTTAAATAACTTATGGGTAAAAGAAGATGTCATCATGGGAATGTTTAAATGCTTGAGACTGAACCATAATAAAATCTTACACATCAAAACTGTTTGCATGCACTAAACAATACTCACAAGGTCAATTTATAATTTTAACTTCTACTAGAAAAAAATCAAGACTGAAAATGAATGATCAAAGCATCTAATTATAAAGTTAGTAATAGGAAGTAAGTAGGGAGAAAATAATGTAAATTATAAAGATACAAGCTGAAATTAATAAAGTCTAAAATAAAGATACAGTGAAAAGAATCATCAGGGCCAATAATAAGTTATTTGAAAAGATATAAAAAATAAATAATTTTTCACTGAGAATACTTAAGAAAAAGACAAAAAAGTCACCATATCATGATTGGAAAGGCCTAACAAAGGAAACAGGTAAAGATAATAAGAGACATGCTGTACGTAAGAGAATGAATACCCTGATTCACTATGAAAACAGAAGAAATAAATATTTTCTTGGAAAAAAGAAAAGTTTATCAAAGTTACTCAAGAAGAAATAGAAAACCAGAATGCTCCTAAAACAACTAAAGAGATTAAATCAGTACCTTATCCAATAGCAAAAAACAAACCCATGGAAATGTTCCCTAAATGAGCAGGCTTTTGATTTTATGGGATTTTTCTTCATCTGTCCCTATGAATCACTTATCGTGAGGTTATTCATATTATATAAAGCCATGGTTTTCAGCTATCAAATGTGATAACATTATAACCAGATATTTCAAATATCAAGAAAACAGGTCATAGGACAACATAAACTTAGAACGTAGGTACCCCAAACCACAGAGCAAGGCACTGGGAGTTGAGTTTCAAATTAAAGACAGGCATCCAGAGGAAAACGAGACATCTGTCAAATCACCCAGATTCAGAAGTAAGACGTTCCATCCCCTGAGTTTTCTCTTAAAATTCTGAAATGGGTCTAAAAGTTGCCTGAACGTTTTCCAGTGTGGATGAGCAACATGTCCCAGGCTGCTGTGTTTATAGTTCTCTTAGTTGCAGGTGTCAGCCTTCCTTGGTTTAAATTTCCCCTTGAATGTTTCCCAGGGCTCTCATAGTAACCCTCAATTCCAGCCTCACTGTCCTGTCAGCTGTTTCTTTTTTCCTAAGAAATCTGGAAGTCAAGAGCAGGCATCTTAGGGCTGTCAGAACAAAAACTGACAGGGAGTCTTGCAGTGGAGAGGGAGTAGAAGGATGGGCACACAGATACACACATAATAGCTCTTCCGACACACAGAAAAGGAAAGAGCGCTCGCCCAATTATCCAAGTGCACCACTGGTGTTACTTAACCCTATTACATCTGGCAATCGAGGGAGCGGACAGAGAAAGAAGGAAGGGAAAGCAATACAGTCCTGGACTTTTCCCACCTGACTCCACCCCATCCACATTTAGTAAGAGCTTATTACCATCATTTGCTTCTCCAGTGAATGCAATTAAACGCAACTCCATGCTCAATATGCTGGGAACCTGAAATACATGTTGCTTACAAATTATCTGCCTTCCTCGGCCATTAGTGTGCCTGTTTAAGCCAACATTACACTGGCTTAACCAGAGAACTGTGTATAAAACAGGGTTTGGAAGGGAGAGAAACCTGAGTTTATATCCTGCAATGTGGTGGTCTCACACCTCACAGTTTAGGATGTGCTTCAGCAAAATTAATTTTAACATACCGTTACCAAAGCTTTAATTAAAAACCTCAGTCCCTTTGGACCTGCTATTTGTCCTGGATTCTATTATGCCCTATCCCAGATCCACATAATTGCCTTGCTTTCTAGCTGAGGTGGCTCTAAGTATAGCTTGAAGTTCCTGTGGTACTGGAACAAGGTCTCTGCTGTTGCTGTCTCTGGCACTATAGACCCACCACCCATAGTGACAACTGCTACTGGCCCCTAACATCAGTGAATATGCCCACATGCCATCTTGCCTCATATCTGTGCACTGCACCTTCATTCTGGGGCTTCCACACTCCTGCTAAGGTGTAAGATGTGTCAGGACCCACTAAACATCCACACTTAACCACTATGCAGGGCAAACTTCAAAGAATGGGCAATAAACATCATAGGTAAATTCTTTCCACCTTTACACTCTGGGCTACATGACCGCTCTGAAGGCTACTTGAGAGAGAGAGGTATCCACCCTGTGATGAAGCTGAAGTCAGTTGGCAACACACTCCCTTGTGTTTACTCCCCTCCTTTCAGCCTCACTCCTGCTACCCTGGGATTGCACACCTCAACAAAGTGTTAGCCCTTAAGCCCCCAAGCCTCAGGCTCTGTTTTTCAGTGAAACCGAAAAATTGGATTTCACCCTGTGCTGCCACCTTTAGGAAATGACCGCCTATTTACGGAGCATGGGCTGAAAACAAAACTGCTCTTAAATCCATCACAGAACTAGCAGTAGATGATGTACAAAGGCCCAGCTACAAGTTTTGCAATGGAACTTTCGGCTTGAGCATTTCACAGCTATATATTTTTAATAGAGCCAGAACACATTCTTTTTTCAAGGAAATGTTGGTTCAATAAAATATGAGACAAGCGAAAGAGAAGAGCATCATTCGTCAGGCAGATTTTCAGAGTTAGGTGGTTTTCTTAGGCTTTTTTGACAGGAAAAATTAACTGTAAAAATCAAAATGTTTAAAAGTATTTTCTCTAATCACACAAAAAGTGATATAAAAAGAAGATACAACATAAAATTTGCTAGACCACTAGATTTATGTTACATTTTACATTCCTGAATCAGTAGATTTCAGGGAAAAAAAAGCAAAACAAATATTACTGTTATAATTTGTTTTTGCTATTGCTATGTTAAAAGAAAACATTTTACATGAAATATTCATTTTAAATGCTTAGGATTTTGTATTGCTTACTATCTACTCTCTGC